>JACCGJ010018522.1:0-107563 GCA_013407085.1 Atriophallophorus winterbourni | reverse complement strand
GTACAAAGATGTTTGCAAAAGAGATATGGAAGCTCTTGACATTGACCTCGCAAGCTGGGGAGAACTTGCTCTTGACCGCTCACTTTGGAGACATTGTGTAAAGCGTCGACTGCAAGCCGGGGAGGAGCAAATACAGCTCCTGGCTGCTGAACGCAGATCACGCCGCCGGCGTGCAACTGATGCAATACAACAGAGTTCTGAATATCGTTGCAAGCGCTGCGCGAGAGAATGTTCCTCCCGAATCGGACTGTTTAGTCATTCAAAAAGTTGCAAAACATGAAATTCATGCGATGTGATGTACATCCATGGTCGACATCTACCGACGGAGGCCAACAACAACAACAATCGAACAATCACCACAACCACCTCAGTTTGCGAATGATCCTGGGTTTGTATAATCCCAGTACGGCTTGTTCAACAAACGTTCTGATCTCCACGGAGGTTCTAGCGAATCCGAAACATCATCCACAGTTGCCAACAATTGTCTCGTTTTTTAATGGCAGTAGTCGAAGGTGCCAGTAAGGCTTTTCCTTTATCGGTTTTGAAATGTACATTATCTGACGATCGTTTAGATGAGCTAAAAGGCAGTGCTGAATTTGCTTGATAAGATAAATTCGGTGATTTATTTGAAATGGTATCTGATGAATTCTGAAGTTTGCAAACATTGAAGCCACTTTCTTGGTAATGAAAACTAGATTTTCCCTTTGAATCAATGATACGGGCGGATCTGGACATGTTAACAGGAGTATCGCTTGAATCGGTTGATAGGGCAGTCACATTTTCATCATCAAATAAAAGAGCTTTAGCACGAACAATGGCACTGTTAGAAATCGGTCGAATTGTTTTTCCAGATGCAGTTTGATTATCCAGAGTAACGGGAGTGTTCTCCATACTATGACAGGATGTATGAAAGTCAACGTTCCTTTTTCGCCAAGCGGCATAGTTAAGGTATCGTCATTATTTTTCTGCATCAGAGCCTTGGCTTCTTCACGTTTATGTGTATTGAACGTGATGGAATTTTCTGCTGGCGACAAATCTGTTGTTGCCACACGCGCATCTTCATACAGTTCGCAGTGAGCTCGAACATGTTTAAAAGAGGGTTTTGGCAGCTTCAAGAGTTCATTCTGTAGAATACTGTCATGTATTCCAGCAATTAGACGGTCTTTCAATTGCATATCTAACGACTCACCGAAGTTGCATTTCGCTGCCTGAATTAGCAATTGTAGAATAAAATCACGAATTCCTTGTTTGGGCTGACGCACCATGGAATGAAATTTTGCACTTTCGGTTGGCTCGAAATGTACTGGTTTCACGTTTTGCATTAAAAGCGTCTTCAACGTTTCGTATGGAAGAGAAATAGGAGAATCAGGATAGGCTAAATTCTTGATTAACGTATATGCAGATTTTCCGACTGCATTTAGAAAATGAACCGATTTTTTATCATTCTCAGCTTTCGGTCGTGTCATACACCAAATTTCGAATCTTTCACAATAGTCTTCTATTTCTCGAGCATTTGAATTTATATCGAGAGGTTCTAGACTTGAATTTGCCATGACGAAATGATCGCGACGCCAAATGTAATGAATTGTATTGTATTGAATTGAATAATCAGCCCAAGAATGTAAGTGAGAACAACCGCGCTCACTCGAATCACAGTATGTATTGAATAACAACCAGAATGAATGAATGACAATCAGAACTTGAATAATAGTACTATTGATTATTGTTGAATGCATCGTGATGAATGATTAATTATTATTGATCGTTAATCGAACAATCACCACAAATAAATACGAAATTATTCGAGTTTAAAAAACAATTTTTGGTTTCTTTAAAACTGGTTTGAAATGAGCAAAAAATAATATGCCACGCAGTATTCAGAATGACTAAACAGTCCCATTCGGACGTGACATTCTCTTCTGCAGCGCTTACAGTGAGAGGCAGTACTCGGTTGATCGCCGTTAATTGCACGCCGACGACGTGATCTGCATTCAGCAGCCAAGAGATGTATCTACTCTTCCTCACAATAGACACGCGGCTTTGGACAGTGCCTTCATTGAGCCATATAAAGCAATTTCTTCCCAACTTGTGATTTTAATGCCGAGAGCTTTCATATCTTACTTGCAAACGTCTTAGTGCATAAAATGAAAATACCTAATGTTCGTCTTCCTGAATTCAACTTACCTAAAAGTAGGTCTTCTGACACCCGATCAGTTTCCATTCTGTAACTAGTTAATCCCGAGACAATAACCGAAGCAAAAAGAATTAAAAATCTGCAGCTTGCATGCATGTTGATCTGCTGTCTATCGATAAACAATTTTCGAAAGAAGGGAATAAAATATCGGGTAAAGCATTGGGTTCAGATCAAAGATTGGATGAACTGGAGAATTATTTGAGGCCCGCAGCAAGAAATCTAAGTTAAACACGTGAAAACCGACCCCATACGTGAAAATGAGAATGGAAAATTTATTCTCTCAAAGTTAGTTAAACCAAATGATAATTATGTCTTGCAAAAAAATAGGAGTCGTACATGAAATACTTTCGATGATCAAACTGGAAAAAATACTGATGAATAAAAGAAAATTAGGTAAACTGAATGAGAATGAAAATTGTTAATTTAGTAAGTAAATAATGCCGAAAGAACTTAGATTATCCCGTAGATTACCGGAAACGTTAACATAAGATTATTTGACGTTTCCATTTTATAAATGAAAAAAATGGATTGTATAGATTTGAAAAAGGTTTTACGTTTACTTGAGGTTTCGAGCATTCCATTAAGCACCGCTAGATTATTGGATAATGTATTCACAATTCAATGCAGTGAATTCTGCATTATTGAAATGTTATATTTCACATTCCGTGTTCTCTGTAAGCAGCAAACTTTGTCTACCCGATGAAAATGTTTGTGCAATAAAAAAGTGCACCTATCGATTAAAATTATTCTCACTCCTAATATCGTCCTACAAATTTACATGCACATTCAATGATTCAGCAAGCTTAATCTCGTGATGTTATTTATTAGTTCAAAGTTTCAATGGCACAAATGGGATATGTCGGAGGGGGCTTCGTACCGATGTTAAGATTGGTGGCACCCAAGGTTAGCCAAACATTATTATTAATACATGAAAATAATAATCTCTCATGATCCACTAATTTTCTGCCTTTTCCAAATTGTCTAAGCAGAACATCTGTGGAAAAGTCGAATTTTGATCTAATTTTATTCGATTTGTAGATAAATTTTAATATTAATAATTTTAATGGAAATATTTGAAAACAATACGTTTGGGATATACAAGATCTCGAAACATGATAAAGTAGCTCCATGTCAAATACCGTAAAGTATTAATGAAGATTAATATGAAATTATAAATAAATTTGATATGAAGTTCGAAAATGTCAATTTTTATGTGACTGATTTTTTAAACTGCTGTTGTTACATTCACTGATGGACATTTTTTACTCACACACCCTAAGTTCACTACCGAGTGCAATGAAATAAGTAGCTTTTTAAGTTCGAGAAAATTAAATCGTATGTCTATAATGAATGAACCTACTTCGAGTATTCAAATGGATGGATTATATTGTGCAGTGTATTTTAAATAAAAGGCAGCATTATAGAAAGTATTGTGCCCACGACAACACAATTAAATTTGTCAACATATTTCATTGCAATTGAAAAAACTACACTGCCAGACTCAGAAATAATTACCATGACTTTTATCTCATGTGTGTTCGTGATTTGGTTTTGCCGAAAAATGTAGGTTTCCATGCATTTATTGTAATTTAATGATTTCATATTCATTGAAATGCGCGCGCAATGTGATTAATATTTACTACATCATAGGTTGCAATCGATAATTCATTCAGTCCTCTCCGTGCTGGGTGGCACATGATGCGAAGGCAACTTCACGCCAGTGGTTCCGGTCTGTCGCTGCTTCATTTGCCATCTGCACCGTGAATCCTCGTGCATGTAGTTTGCGTTCCAACGTTCTGCGCCAAGTTTCCTTAGGCCGTACCCTTTTTCGTTTACCTAGCTGATGCCAGTGCATGGCTACCTTCGTATGCGAACTGGGATCCATCCTGCAGACATGACCGAACCACGGATCTGTTGTCATCGTTTCCGTAGCAATGTAGGTTTTATGGGATATGGTTGCTAGCCCTAAGCCCAACCCTCCTCCTTTCTCAGACGGGCTTGGGTACGTCCTTGGCGGAGTTGCAATCGATAATGGGAAACAGATAAACAAATAATTGAACAAAATCTTGAATGATGTTTGTAATTGTAGCCACAGTTTAATATCTTTTAAAACAAAGTATGCATTGTTAATACAGAGTCAGAGAATGAATTCGTATCTAGCGATTAAGTCTCATAAAATAACCAAACTAATTGGAGATGATACTCGATACAACGATTATGATTGAAGCCAAGCATTAAAATGTTGTCAAATAATCGGCGGTATCTTGGGCAGATTGAGACAACTTATTGGCTGTTTGTACGGAGAACATGTTCTGTTAAACGTTGATCGCTCATTTGCTATCTTGTAGAGAAGCTCCGGATTATTTTCTATTTTCATGAGCAACTTCCATTGTAACTGCATGCGACCTTCTCTTACAATAGACTTGACGAGATTCCGTATCTTACAAAGGTTCTGATGATTCACCATAATCTCCCTTTATGTATCTCAACAATTCATAGTTCTACTCCGGATAATAAACTGGTAATTCAGTATAAATAAGTGTATAAATGAGATTCTAAAGCTTATTCGAAATGTCAGATTAACACGTTTCCGACAATACTCGTTTTCAATAACTTGCAGTCCACGTTACGATAACAGCTCGAATTCATCTCGAATAGCGATTTCAAGATTCACACGTCGCTCTTGTCAAACTAATTTGAAAGTCTTCAGTGTTTCGTCGTGTTCAAAAGAACAAGAAATTTGTGCGTGATAAAACTGGTAAAACTTGTGTCTGGTCGCTTAGTCTTTCGGCACTACATCCGTAATGCAACACAACCGAAGCGCGGTCACCTTTTTTTCCATGGGAGCCAGATTTTGCATGGTCTCTACCACTGTTCATTAGGAATATAAAACAAGGTTAATGATTGATGGTTGGCCAAGACCCTGTCTGGTTATCTGGCCAAGATGGTTGTTCAGTGGATGGAGTTCGAACAGCTCATTTATATTCAAAGGACGCAGGGAGTGCTCACTTTTACAATGCAAACACAAAATATTAAGTCGCCCATGATCAGCAATGGAGTAGTCTGGCAGCTTGTGACGTATTGCAAATAGTCGATTAATTTATCATTAACCCTTTTATCTACGGGAATTCGATTTTGCGTTTTTTATGAAATTTTTTGTGTTATTCTGCTTAATTATTGTATAATGAAAACACATGATTCTTTCTTTGTTTTATGTATATATTTTCCAGGAAATTTTGAGGTGGTAACTGGATTTACCGTCAGTATTTTGGAAGGCAATTTCACCTATATCTTTATAACACACAATTAAATTATTTCGTTTAATTTTAATAATATTTTGAAAAACTTGTAAGTATAACTCATTGCAGATTTGTTTTGTGCGTTTTGCACATTTGTTCAATAATTATAAAATCATGTGATCATATAATGAAATAATAAGACATGAACATAACAAAATATTTATCCACTTTATAATATACAGTATAATAACATATATTTATCCTTTGTAACACAAACGGTTATAGGTTTACTCTCGGTTTAGATTCGGAAGCAATTTTTTGCTGCGGTGCAACAAAGATGCACCTCGCAATGGGAGCATTTACTAAAGGGGCGGTCTTGAATTCCGTTTTTTGAACTAACTTTACAGCGATACTTGTTGGTAGTATATTCTGGCCAATGAATTCCTACATTACCCAAACGAACGGAGTCTGGAATGGAATAGTTTACTTTCGCCGTTTCGCTGGCCCTGGCCGTGTTCTTTGAGCATAAGTTAGCAAATCAAGAGTTAATTCTCTGCATTAATCAATTTGGGTCATCTGATTATCATCGTTACATTCTGTATACAAATGTATGAATTTACTAATGCCATGTCTAATAAGCCGAAGAACAGCCGGTGCCACCATTTCTTATTTTTACGAACCAATCCATAAAGCTGACGCAGCATATCACGCTTATCCACGCCAGCCATTTGCTTGTTGTAGTCACTCACTACGCTTGGGCATGTGACTGTGACATTTTCTGAAAATATGTTTTTTGCTTTATTTACCCTTTATATCAATGTTTATGTATTTATTTATTCATTTTTGCTATGTAATTCCTCATTTTTCCGTGTTATGTGTCATATCTGCTTAGCAAGAATAGCAAAGATATTATGCTTATTAGAACAAATTTAATTGGCTTCTATATGTCTACTACACAAAGATTAAAATGAAATCCGTAATAAGCAACTCTGGAGTTAAATATTTCAGCTCGCAAAATACTGGCGGTAACTGCAGTGCCTTCCAATATATACATCGTAAAAATTAACAGTGAATTATTTTACATAAATAAATGTAGATAAACAAGAAGAACTGTATAATAAACAAATAGGCAATATATGAAATGCAATAAATGAGTGGAAGTACCTATAAACACATTATGATTGAGGAGCAATAAACACGGGACTTACCGGCATAAATGTTGACACTTGACTCTCTGTAAAAAAGAGTCCTGCGAGGATCAGATGCCAGACGCCGTCTAATAAGCGCACTCGGATGGCATCCGTTACAATTACTTTCCACGGGCACGAAGTATATATTAGCTGACAAATCAGAATCCGTTCAAGGGGCACGAATCAGAATGCGTTTATTTTTAAGCCAATCATGGCATCTGGCCGTCCTTTAAAAAACGCTGCATAGCCTACACGCAGCATATTTTGACGATGTCGCTAGTTCAGGTTTTTGCAGAAATTTTCGGAATCGTTGCCGACCCCATACAATTTGAATCCCTAGTTGAAGCAGCAGGTGCTATTTCCAGGTTTCAAAGCTCCACTGGTTCATCGTATTACTTTCAGAGCACAGCACCAAATTCCAGGTTTGTGTTAGCTTAACTTTGATAATTTGCAGATCCCGGACGAATGCGTAAAAGCTGGACGACACCGGCCATCTGCCCGAGGAATTCGTCGAACGCAATCCCGTAAGATCGGATGTGGGTCAAGAATACTCATCTCAAGGTTGCCTAGTGAAAGGTTTGGTGTCTCTTGGAGCACAACCATCCCATTAGTTTATTAATGGCTAAATACGAACCGACTCATAGGCGCCTCTCACTGGACGAGATGTCAACGATAACCCCTTGGTTGTTGAACAATACTCCATCGTTCAACATATGCAATTATATTCGAACGCAGATGGGGAAATACGTCACGCCGTGTGACGTAAGAAACATGCGATGGAAGCTGCTGGCGAGTCACAAAACCACAAGTTCTTTATACGACTTGAGCTCCCAGCTCAATACATCCGGCCGTTGTTCTATGGAAACTGATGCTGAGAGCAATCTCACTCATTTCATATTGCCCGTTTAGGATTAACTGAAGTATCTGAAGAAACAGAATCTAACGTGGGTGATGACGATTGAAGATGAAATACTTGTCGATTTGGATGCGTCCCAGAATTTGTAATCAATGAAATTTTATCTCTTTTCAAGCGTTCTTTTTAACCATTATTTTAATGGCCTTGCCCTGAACGAGTATACCGGGTCTGCCTATGTATTATTTGTTGATCACTAGCCCCGTTAGTAATGTACTTTTGCTCATGTTGACCGCTGTGCGAAGCGTCTTAGACAGCTTTAAGTTGAATTGGGTTGCTGGGTGGTTACAGCAATGTTGTAGGCATAGCGACCACTGACCTAGGTCAAAACCATGCTAGTGGGTTATTTGGACCAACAACAATAACAAAATATGATGAAAAGGACAGAGGTTCTGCTCTAGCCATGAACATAACTCAAGGTTAGCTACAAAGTAGTAATCAATGTAATGCTTTTAAACCAATATTATATGAACCAAAGTAATGTTTTGCTCACATTCCTGCGCACCCAACTGGTTTTTGGCAATTTCGAGACAGTACGATTATGTCCTGTGAGGCTTGTAACAGTATTGCATGTCTAAGGCCATCCGCACGATCTACACTACACACACACACACTACAATCTGACTTTAAACAAAAACTACAATCATGCTGTTATTGGAATGTTGTAAAAATATTCCAAACAGTTATCGGTGCCACATTGCACCAACTGTGGGACTTAGATTAGTCCCCATGTCAAAAAATAAATTTCAATTTGGAAATGAGGATTTATCCTCGAAATCGCAAATAAATGGGTTTAGCACAAAGTCAGAACGGCGTTCGAATGTCAGGTCACGGACACGCACACCTGATGAGCGGCAATAACCGCGAAACCGGTCGTGTGCTTCTGTCCTGCTTTTCGAACGTCATATACTACTTATTAATAAAAATCTGACTTTAAACAAAAACTACACACACTCGTTAGTGTATTCATTGTTTTCACAACCAAGATAACACAGAACGTCTGTAATGGACCCCTCACGGTCGACAAATTTTAGAAACATTTCATGCTTTCCAAAGTAAGACAACGCATGTTGGGATAAGGACATTGAAGCGTATGGTTTCAACATGCCACAGCATGCATCCGCACTATTCGGATACGGTCATTACCGATGTCAAGATTCAAGAATTTATGGTCCGAAAATAGACAGATTATACACCGCTGTTCGTATATCATGAAACATAGGTTTGCTCCGTTCGTCTATATCTAGCAACAATGCAAGTCCGAGAGGATTATTTCTTCATCCACACTTTTCAGACGACGATTTTGACACTTTCTATAGAGTGAACAGGGCAAGTCATTCCATATATCTTTTGCGCATAAGGTGAGGTCTGATCTGATACGTATTTATTCCAATATTAACACCTTTTCCATAACCTGTAGTCCGTTGAGTCCTAGAAAACTCCCACAATGTCATTTGATATTCCACATCTTCACCGAAACTGCCGTCGGTGCCTTTATCTGGTGCGCATTTATTTTCTTATGGAACTCATTACCGTCGGGTGTTGTGCATTTACCTATTGAAAGGATTTTCAGGAGCAAACTTATATATTGATGTGAAAAATGCAACCTTTCATTCACTTCATATAAAGCTACTTCTGAAGCATCGGACACCCTGAATCTTTAACCATGGTTAAGTTAATCCAGTTAGCATGTAATGCAACAGTTACTATTTTTCCAGAGCTTAGAACATATATATATATGTTCAAAGCTCTGGAAAAGAAGCTTGGTGATAGGCAGTTTGATATTGGTTGTTTACTATCTCTTCAGATCATCTAGAAAAATTGCTATCTATGCGATAGCTTGTTTGTTTCACATTGGGAATCAACTGTATGCTTGTCAATCTTATATGTTTAACGTGTTTTTAATAAAAAACGAAAAATGTCATTTATTCATGAAACGAGGAAAACCTTCACGCCTGATAACACTCAAATTTTACTCGTACGACTGTCAATTCTTATTGGCTGACAGAAATACATACGCCGCACGTAATGTCTACCCTTAACTTCTCGGGTTTCTGTAGTAAATCACTTCGAACACACACACGCATCACCTGATTGGTTGATGTGCCCTCTCGGGTTTCTGTAGGAGGCAAAAGTGTAAATAACGCACGCCGTAACGGACGCCGGTATACCTGCCATGTCTGGTTTATATTTGGCAGTTGCTTGCTGACAATATTTAATCATGCCACTCAGATTTAAACTCAAACCAGGCGAGGGATGTCGACTGGTTGTATAAACGGTGCTTGATTTGTTTTAGGTGGAGTTAAATTATAGAAGGAATTCTTCACAGGTAGCCTATCCATAGGGTCATATGAAATCAAAAATTACTATCTCACTCAGGTCGGACGTATCGGCTATTTCGTACGTGCACTTGGATAAGAGCACCTTCACAATAAAATACTACAATCGATTGGAATATGTTTGGGACCGATCGTGTAATCATAATGCAAAGGAATTTGAGTGCAATCGGTTAGAGTGAACTGGCCTGGAGGTGTTATCTATCGTAGTCAAAAACGACGGTGGAGATGGTTCGGTCATGTCTGCAGGATGGATCCCAGTTCGCATACGAAGGTAGCCATTCACTGGCCCCCGCAAGGTAAACGAAAAAGGGGACGGCCCAAGGAAACTTGGCGCAGAACGTTGGAACGCGAATTACACGCACAAGGATTAACGGTGCAGACGGAAACGGAAGCAGCTGCAGACCGGAAACACTGGTGTGAAGTTGTCTTCGCCTCATGTGCCACCCGGCACGGAGAGGACTTAGTGAGTTAGTGAGTTTATTCTTGAATCACCAAGGCATGATAAGCATGATCAATAATTAACAAATGTTTTGTATACACAAAGACAACAAGTTACAATGGTTATTATATTTTCAAGGTCACACGTGCAGGCACATTTCTACTTTCGTTAAAATGATGAAGGTTAACGGCAATCTATCATTTTTACAAAATTGTGAGCTGCTATAGTATGGAATGAAGTAACGGAATGAGGGGAGAAATTGCACGAAATCGCTCATCTTAGGTCGTATAACGAATTCATTCGTGTTACAGGCGAAATATTTTGCGAGTATTCATCAACCATGCTCATTACTCCTGTTTAAAAACGTAGCCATTTTTCTGCTTAACTGGGACAATAGTTCATTTGGTCTTACCTTTGTAAACACGTCTTGATTCCACAAATTTCTATGCCTAATGAACTGTGGTCAAACATAATTCTGACTGAAGCTATTAAACCTAGATCTCGCGATTTTAATTTTGATCGAAAAAAATCACCACAACCGCCATTTTGGTGTAGAGTTGACAAATGAATTTTCAACACGTAGTTGACGTGATCTGAAACCCGTGTAAGTAACATTCAGGTGCACGACGCAATCATTCTGCGTTCACTTAGTTTCAGTTGTAATCATCCACGTAGCAACATTCGAAATCACTATCGATATGCATTCGATGAAGGAATCGGGCATTGATTCATGATATTTTGGTAAGCTTACATTTAACAATTTTCCATCTGTTTTTCCATGTGAACTTGACTGGGTCAAAAGGTCAATTGATCTTGGCTTTGTTAACGCTGTATAATTCCACAAATTTGGATGACCAAAACAACTTTGGCCAAAACCAAATTATGACCGAAGCTGTTTGACCTTGATATAGCGATTGCAATTTTCATAGAAAAGGTATTAACACACATCGTTCCTTCTTTGTATAGAGAGGACAAATGAATGTGATTCGCACGGGTGACTTAAAACCGCTGTAAGTAATATTCAATTGCATGTCGTAGTAAAAGTGCGTTCACTTAGGTTGAGTTGCAATCTGACGAAATCTCTATCTGTAAGAAGTTTGCGATCTAATCAGGACGTAAATTCCGGTTATTATAACGGCAAGAATGTCCACCGCCAAGATGACAGTTACGAACCTTTTATATGACTCCTGTTTAAGTTAACCCGTAAAATTGTCATCGATTGATTTACGTAGAAACGTTTTTAGGAGCTTAAAGAGTTAACTTATCTAACTTAGAACAACATGCTCACGAGCACGTTAACAGGAGGTTGTACGTTTACGAACTGCAAATAGTGATCACTAAGGCAGATAAAGGCAAATCAACCGTAATTCTTTCTAAAAGTGATTATAGAGATAAGGCAGTCACACCTTGCTGAATGTCCGTATCAGATTATTGACAAACGTAGAGCTACGACAATTACGAATATCCGTAAGAGGGATGTTTCAAGATACCTGCGAGGAATTATGGAAAACCTTGGTCAAAGATTATGGCACATACTCTAACCGAAAAATCTGCTCAGACACAGCTTTTAGGTTTGTGACTACTCATCCGTGCCAAGCCCATCGAACTATTCACGAAGTTGATCACGACGGTCCATAATGGAAGCACTGGACTCGAGTTTCACTCTCATTTGAGCTCATCAGCAGTGCATATCCACCGCTTCGGGGGCGGGATTCGAACCCCCGACCATCACCATTGTAGTCTCACGCCTTAACGACTTGGGCTACCGTCCACCGTTTGACCGATCGCAATTAGGCGTTTATGAACTGTTCTCCAGACTGGCACATTTGAGTAGCTTTGTTTGCCCGACCAGTTCAGAAGGAGCCAGCAACATCTATTGTGGTCGCCCAACCAAACAGATCTCCGTGTCAGGTCTTTCCATCGGATACAGTGTAAGCTAACACCGATTAGATCTGATGGGCATTGTTGTTTAAGCGATATATGAAGAATAAGGTCTACATTACCTCCCCCCCGTGCGTTTCACACCCACTTGTCTCCCCCGCTTCATTCCTGAGGTCAACCTTTCAAACCCTAATTACGTGCACCCACGAATTCCACAACACAAGGGCAAGTCAATCGGTCTGCCGCGTTTTTGATGCGCATGACATTAACAAAATCACATACATGGGCAAATCCCTTTGTCGCATCACTGCCCTCAACATGTTTGTCCCCGTTGTCATTTCGATCTGATTTGCCAGCCGGTTCAATTCAAGTCCTCACCATGCTGGGGTCGTTTGATCCACCTGGGGGATTTCTGGGGATGTTCTGCCTCGAACCGTTTCCATGCAATTCGTTCAGGCGATTGTTATCGTCGGTTGTCTAGACGCTTCCTACTCGAGTGCTTTGCTAAATGTTGGTGTTTTGGAAAGTTCGTTATCACCTCTCATTGATAATCCACATCATTCACAAATTATGAGTCGTGAAACGATTTTGTAATTTGGAAATGCGCAATTGCATGAATTTCCATCACACACACCCCACGACCAGTTTCGTGCTGTTCGCACTCATCAGGTAGGGACAGTAAGATCACGAACCGCATGCGCTTGAAACAGTGGAGGAATGGTAAACGAGGAGCGCATGTATGCCACTGTTTGATAATGCTGGTACGACCAACCTGTTCAATCACTTGTCCAAACACATGTTTAATTGGGTAAAACCCGAGATCATGAACGGAAAAACTAAATTCCATGCATTTCCGTCACCCCAGCCTCACAATTAGTTTGGCTTGAAACATTGCGTTTTCGAAGTCTTATTTAAGTTACTAGCATCATTGTTCCATCTCATCTTGCACGGATGTGCAATCGTGCAGCATTTCTGTTCTGTGCGGCTAACATCGTGCTAAATTGATTGGCCATGTGTAGTGAGCTGCATGCTGAAACACGCTGGAGTCTCACTACCATTTCCTGTTCTTTTGTCATATTTGTCTAGGCCCGGGCAACCTGACAATAAATTTGCCCACGTGCAGTATCTGACTGTGCGGCACTTTGCTTGGATCAGGCTTGTGCTTTCAAACATCATACATACATACTGCAACGTGCGATGCGCATATTCATAACAAATACGATGCACGTGTGTTGCGCTGCTTCTGTGTTTGAATCTCAACAGCAAAACGTGCATTGTCCGTACTTTTATATGGTTCATATTTTCTAGAGGTTGTGAAATTGGGTGAGTCTGTAAGACCGCCAATTAGAATTCCCTCGTTTTCTGAGGGAAATGCTCGTGTCCTTTCCAGCTTGCAATTGACAAATCATTGTATGTGATGCTTAGAAAAAAAAACGAACCCCATCTTTAGAGCTCGTGTTTTAACACTCACATTCAAAAAGGCTGTCTTATCGTGCCGAGCGTATCAGGTGTTACCTGAAGCTCTTGCATCCACCAATATGATATTCACTTTTCGAACCATCTTCACACGTCTTCAACACTGTCTGGTACACTTGTTTTTTGTAATTTCAATCTGGCAGTTCAACCGTTCTTCACACATTCGATTTGCAACAAACCGTTACGAATGGTTTGTACAGCTTATTAACTCTCATAATGCAGACGAATTCTCAAGTCGCTTTGATGAATCATTGCCTATTCGATATTTCATTGAGGCATATTCTTTCCCCGTGTATGTGATAGTCTCTCTATTACTTTTATAAACATTGAACTATTTTGTGAATATAAGTAATACAAAATCGATTCACGGCGGAATGTGTCTGCAACCTTGTGATTTCATGCGTTTCACATTTCAGGTTGATTATCACCATAATTTATCTATTGACATTGGTTTGGATGGGCGGATTCACTGGCGTACTCCTCCTACACTCGGTGGTCGCAACGTTTATCGCAATATTCTTCCTGGGGTATGCCAGGTCTTAACCCATTTGTCATGACTGCGTATCATATAATCGGCTGTGTCGATCGTACTTTCGAACTTTACTTTTGTATTGTGGCTATATCCGAGATTGTTTGTTTTCAGATATGCTTCACTAGCATAATCCATTGACGCTTCACAATGAATCTTGCGGGCCTCAACAGCTAAACTCCTAAAATTATCATACTCATCCGATGATAATTTTCCATTTGTATGAAATCGGTTAGAGAAGTTTTGGAGTAACGTCTAACTTCGGAAACAGACGTTTCGTCACATCAGTGATGGTAGTCTTGAGAATTAGCCTTGGCAGATCATGTATCAGATACAAATAGTAGACAATGTCGAAGTGCTAAGTCGCGGAATTAAACCCTTTGGCGTACGCTTACATGATGAAGCGGTCGAAATTGTTAAGACAGGTCGACTTCCGTCAATAAGTTGGATGGGATAGAGATCTCTGCAATCGGACGCACTGATGAAAAATTATATATGATATGAAAGCACAAGCCTGATCCAGGCAAAGTGCCGCACAGCCATAAACTGCACATGGGCTAAGATACTGTCAGGTTGCCCAGGCCTAGACAGATACGAGAGAGGAAATAGAAGTGGAAATGGTAGTGAGATTGCAGCGTGTTTCAGCATTCGGCTCACACACGGTGTTATCCCCAGAACACATAACTACTGTACTATCGCACATTTGTGCAAATATCCGTAGCAAATATTCACCCTATACCCAATAGATAATTAGAATTTCGTCTGTTTAACCGCAAACTCATTAGTGCTGCATTTTAAATATTTGAGGCGGGGTGTCAACCAAGCCTGGTCATGCCAATGTTCACTATAGGCTGCTCAACCGTAAATTCAATACGAATGTGTCGGTTAGAATGCTATTTAATCATTTTCCCTGCACTGATCATCACATGTGGTCTAACGAAGCTTCTGTGTCAGAAGTGAAACGATGCGCAACAATCTGCTCTATCGGATTGCACGCACATTTCTTTCCATGACTATTCAACATTTCACCCACTACCTCTGATTTGACCTCGCCGCTAAGCAGTCTATACTAAACCCAGGGAGGTGTCAAGTTACGTAGGCTTGACCGCGTTAAGTGGTCGATTTGCCGAATACATTGTCTATTGATAACCATCTGATTCATACATGTTTCTGTGCATTGTGATCAATTTGTGAGCGTTACAAACACATCGAAACACCTCAAGCGTCAGTATCCGTTTCCCATGGTTACTCGCGTGACTTCCGAATAGACAAAACTGTTGATTTTTCGTGATGTCAAATACCACACATCACGCCAAAGCAACCTAATTTCATTTAGTTAAACTATGAATGTTGTAAAAATATCTACCTCAGATATACAAGAGTTGATGTGACAGAAATATAAAAGCGCACCATAGATCCGTGGGTCTTGGTTAAAGTGATGATAGTAATATTTAGTTTGGTACTTGTCATGATGAATAATGAATAAATGTGCGTTTGACGTTTGTTAAAAACATGAAAAAATCTTTTTTGTGGCTCCATGACTGACCCTGTTTGGCGCTTTTGAGATGCTTTTTAATCAATATCCCAGTTTTCCCCTATCTTTTGAAGCTTAACGATGACTGGATTTCTTTCAATTGGCTTTGAATACGCAGCCGAATTAACTTATCCAGCCAATGAGGGTCTCACTTCGGGGCTAATTAACGCGTCTGCTCAGGTATGCCTATTAGTTATTTTAAGACATCGAACTACTTTTGCCAATATAAGTAATACAAAATCGATTCCCTTTATCCCAGGCCTTTGGCATAATATTCACCATCGGAGCGAACCAAATGTCGGTGAGCTTGGATGCCAAGCTGATCAATTCCATGTTTACCGCTGGGTTGGCAGTTGGATTTGTTCTACTTCGTGAGTTGTTTTACCATTTTTGTGATCAAGTGCGCTGCAGACTGTCAAGAACATCAAAATCGCCATATGTATTAGTTCAGTTGATGAAACTATCGCTGCTTACTGTTTGTATGGGTGGTATACCACGACCAAATCGCGTTCCCTGTTGTAACATCTAGTACGTTGTCCGCTCGGGCTTCATGACACTCTGTCTAGCATGTTAACCACGTCTGTCCCTCATGGCCTTTCGCACTCACTCGTCTTCTGCCTCCAGATTGATCCCCGAGGTCAACTTGTCTTACGCAATTATCACGCAGATGACATACACATGAACACCCGTCGACCCTTTTAGGCTTACCCCCGCATGTATGTATGTTTGTATGAAAGCACAAGTCTAATCCAGCAAAGTGCCGTACAGTCAGAGACCGCACGTGGGCTAAGATACTGTCAGGTTGCCTAACTCTAGACAAATATGAGGTGGGAATATAAATGCCAGTGAGACTCCAGCGTATTTCAGCATGCAGCTCACTACCGCTGGCCAGTTAATTTAGCACGATGTTAGCCGCACAGCACACAAATGCTGCACGATTGCACATCCGTGCCCCGTAACCACAACACTGACCTGAAACATGTATGTCGTGGTTATCACTTCTGCCTGATTTGCCAATTGATTTCGTGGCAACCTCGGTTCACCGAAGCTGCGACCATTTGTGCTTGTTTGGCCGACCGTCGCGGATCTCATATCATCAATTGCTGATGTTGTTCATCTCCTCGTGTTTGCCGCTCGGACCGCTTTCTGCTCTTGGTTTGTGTCACAGGGTGATGTTCGGCATCTTATCCGAAAAGGTGCACGGATGTTCAACCGTACAGTACTTATGTGCTGTGCGGCTAACACCGTGTTAAGTTGATTGGCCATCGGCAGCGAACTGCATGCTGAAACAGGCTGGAGTCTCACTACCATTTCTTTTTCCCCCATCATATCTGTCTAGGCCTGGGCAACCTGACAGTATTTTAACCCACGTGCAGTCTCTGACTGTGCGGCACTTTGCCTGGATCAGGCTTGTGCTTTCATACATCATACATACATAAACGAAAACTCGAAAACGCATCACGTCCAGTGAATATACGAGTAACGTCTAATGTTTGCAAATACTTTGAGATGGAATCCAATAAATTCATTTATTGATTGAGCAGTTGTCAAATCTTTCAATCGCTTTACACAAGCAACTCACATGAGCAATTGAAAACCTATTTATGTTATTCTTTTTCTACCTCCCCCTTATAATGTAATGTCACTGGAAGACCTATTGTAATGATTTTACTTGTCTTTTTTTCCTTCAAGTTTTCGTTCAAGAAGATCTCCGACGGCAAAAGATGCAAAATCAGGTATACCCGTCTTGCTTTGTTTCGAACCCGTCATTTTCCAAATATAACTAGAATGCTCATTTCCATGCAGTTCTATCACACTCACCCCACAAACTGTTTCTTGTTTTATTCATTCGTCAGGTACAGATACGGCGATCACCATTCGTAGAGTTTGTATAATGCAAATAGTCGATTCGAATATGTTTGTGACGGATCTTGTATTCATACCTCAGAGAAATTCGAGTACAATCGTTTCGTATACCGCATCTCAAAGATACGTGCGAAGCGTCCATACGTGCAACGTTTAACAAAGGAAACTCTCTACGTTTGCCCTGGCGCACATTAAGCATGAGACATCTATTTCAAGCGTCACGAATAGCATTTAAGCACTCAAATGCAAGTGTTGCCCTGGTGTTTACATGGGGTAGACTTCCTGAGAACTTCACACCAGAATCGAGGAACATCGAAAGTGTGTCGAAAGTCAGCCCCGCGGTTCACAAGAATATGATTCCCTTATTCGCGATTCAGCCTTGGGACAATTCGTTTTAGGTACTGGTCACAGCTTTGATCTAGACAATATGGAACAGTCATGATGCAAACCATATGTCAAACGCCTGCATGCGGAGACAGTCGAAATCGCGAAGGCAGGTCGTCACAATCATTCACCGCGCTGATGCGAACATGAATATATATTATTCATCTGCTTGCTAGTTCTATTGATTTATTTTCAAAATTTTTTTAATCTTTAGCCTATTAATGCTCATTTGCATGTACTTCCATCAAACACACACACATCACGACCGGTTTAGTGCTGTTTGGCTCACAAGGTAGGTATAGGTATAGTAGGATTATGATCCGCTTGCGCTACCACATTAATATATTGTGGTTTCTCATTACCCGCATATGCATCCAATACGTTTTTGGCTGTTAGCTATCAACAGATGGTAACACTGAGCCTTAAACCAGTCGTAAACAAAGCTATACTTATATGTCACTGTTAAATAGGGATTTAACAAAAAACCGCGATGTTCAATTACAGAATTACAACGTCATTCTCGGTCAATCAAGACGCTTATAAGCAACCAAGACTCACAGAACCTGATGTAACTGTCTCGACATTTTATCGGAAAACAACCAGAAACCGGTAGTGGAGTGTTATTTCGGTGGATGTAAGCAACACATCACTATGGTCATCCATAACCGCCTTGAGTGCTTGACCACGAATCACTATGTGGTTTTGTGTTTGAACATCGTGGTTCGTTGTACAAACCCTATGTAACAGTGGCATACAAGTATAACTTTGTTTACCACTTTACCACTGTTTCAAGGTTCACTGAACCTAATCTTACTGTCTCAACCTGATGGCGGAAAGGAGCCAGAAACCGGTAGTTGTGTATAGGGGATGGGGATGTGAGCAACACACTATATTGATCATGTATAAGCACAGAGCGCTTTTACATGAATCACCTTGTGATTCTATATTTGAACATCGTGTTTCTTGTAATAACCATATATTCCGATGGTATACGAGCGCAACTTGTTTTCCATTCTTCTACTGTTTCATGCGCGCGCTGATCCTGATGTTGCTGTCTTACTGCGCGAAATTAGTCGTTGGGTGTGTGCGATGAAAATGAATACACATGTGCATTTTTGTTTATATTCATGGGTTTAAACCCAATCTACATGTGTTTGGGCACATGTAATTGAACACGTTTATCATAGCAACCTTATCCAACAGTGTCTTGGAAGCACGACTTGTTTTCCACTCTTTCAGCTCCTGTGAATGCTGATCGTATTGAGTGCAAACAACACGGAACTGGTCGTGGGGTGTGCGTGTGTAATGGAAGTACATGCATATGAGGATATCTTTTACTGGGTTATAGTTTCTTGAGTTTGTATTTGTCATCGCTACTTCGGATTATCCCGCCAATCGGGTATTGCACTCTCAATCATGTGGCGAACCATTTTCTGTGAGGCTGTTTGCAACTTGTCTACTTTTTCTACGGCTGCTAGTGAAGATGTTTGACAAAAGGAAAATGCCTTTGACATATTAACCAAACATTTAACCTGTTTCCCTGAGCGAGTATAATCATTCCCGTATCTTAAAGCGATTAAAAGCTACTTCGTGTTCGTTTCAGCTTTAAAAAAATTATATTTTCGTAGTGAAAATGTCATTTATTTCACCTTTCGTTATTCTTGATTAATTTTCCATTTATTCAAGGTCGCTTTGATTAAACAGCAACCGATCAACAGTGAACTGAATGCCACTATCCTGTGATGCGCCTTCCAAAACGGGCTTATTTTTGGAATGTGTTTTTCACTCCCCAACGTGTTTGGTCTCATTTCCGACCATTGTGCCTTCCATTTGATCCGGTCGATTAATGAAACCGTCTCATCTTCTCCTCCATACCCCTTACCTTGTCCTCGTTATGCACGGGAGAACGGTTGTTTTGAATAAAAAAATTCATGTAATATTTTTATGAACCATCATTTGATGGCAATGTCAAGTGTTATGCCGGTTAATTGACTGTAAGATGCCTGGAACCGATCGTATATTCGTTATACAAATGAAATTTGCAGGCATGTTAGAACGTTTCTCTTCCGACAGGGTATTTTCGCCAGTCCAAGTTTGTTAGTAATCTTGGGAGTGAGTAATGATAACGGAATCGTATGCAAACAGCAGCTCATGCATTAGGATATGCCATACCTTGTTTTAGCTCAATATGTTCACATGCAAAAGCTTGCAATCCAATCGGCTGTGTAGCTATACTTCTGCTCTTGTCCTAAAAACCTGCTTCAGATGCAGAGCGGAGAAAATTCCAGACAACGTTTAAAGATCACGTGCTTCTTTGACGACCGGTGAATTTCAAATGTTTTTGAAATGTTACCAATACATTGAACTGAGTCCTTCATGCCAGCGTCGGAATAATGACGAGTTTACACAGTCTTGGAGATTAGTCTGTGACATCCGGCATTTTGTAAACCTTACCTTTAATCAATGTATCATATGGTGACTTAACGTCAGATGTTTTAACTTTGTTTCGACCAACGACTTTCTCGATCCCATCATACATAGCATGGCTTCCGTCGGTCTATGTCGATCGTAGATCTACACCTGAAGAGCATGACGATTTCAAATAAGTAATATGTGTGGTATGGTATGAAAGCAAGCCTGATCCAAACAAAGTGCCGCACATTCAGAGACTGCACGTGGTCTAAGGTACTGTCAGATTGCCCAGGCCTAGACAAATATGAAGAAAAAGATCAGAAAATGGTTGTGAGACTGCAGCGTATTTCAGCATGCAGCTCACTACCGGTGGCCAATCCATTTAGCACGGTGTTAGCCGAACAGAACCGAAGTACTTTTAAGCGCCTTGATCGCCCGGCCTGGAATCACTTTGTGATTCTTCGAAGCCAAAGAGCTTCCAAAACGTCGCTTGTTTCCTAATCACATGCACCAAATGAGGATATTAGGTTGTGACGAGATTCATTTAATTGACTGCTGACTGCTCCGCTTCTGACCGGAAATAGACGTCCAGCGGCGTTGAGACCGATATATTATCCGATGTTCGCCAATTTCCGTGATTTTATCCACATTTGAAATGGAGTCTTCTATTCATTGGTGCGCTCAAATGTTTGCCAAAGAATTTCAATATAGAGAACTAACTACTACACATGCTGTACGTGCCTTTTGTTCATGCCACCATCGGTAATAAAAATAAAATGAATGACGCTCGAACCTGTCAGTTGTTATGCTTAGATCACAACCACCTCTGAAAAAGAATCAGCAATGACAATGGTTTTCGATCTTGTATGCCACAAGTTACTTCTTTCGAAATTATCGTATCTAGGTATAATTTGACATTCATTAAACCTATTTCGTTCTTTTAATCTGATCAAACCTTTTACTTCTCGGTAATAGTGTTATTTAGGTTAGTCACTCGATATATGTGGCGTGATTCCGGGTGGCATCTGTAGTAGATTGATTACTGCAATAGCGTCCAAAGAAGGTAGACGAAAACGGCAGGACAATAAGGATTGTATCACGGAAGCCAAAACTTGTTCAAAGGTTCAGATTAAAACTCATGTATGATGCGTGATCAGAAAAGTGTCGAGGTCAATGTTTTTTGGGTCCCTTAAATCACAGTTGTTAAACGGCCCCCATCCCGGATGTTTGGTCTGAATATACTTGTGATATGGAATTGACACTTGAAGGGTCACTTGGAACAGTTGAAAGCTGGTCCACTGGTCACTCCAGGTTGGAACATATTATCTCAGCGACGAAAACATAAACATTGAGATTCGTCGTAAATTTTATCAACTAAAACTTGAAGCTACATCTGCAAGACTAGCCTACAACAGTTAGAAGATAAATTTCTCTGTAATTGTTGCGGTCGACTAGATCACCCTTATTTCTAGATCGCGTGATAAGCTTTGTGTCTCCCATCTCTTGTGGGACACTCCTGCCAGTAGTAAATAAATATATCTCACCGTCGGAAGCAGCCCGAGGCACGGATGTGCAATCGTGCAGCATTTTTGTTCTGTGCGGCTAACATCGTGCTAAATTGATTGTCCAACGGTAGTGAGCTGCATGCTGAAACAAGCTGTAGTCTCACTACCATTTGTATTTTTATTTCCCCCTCATATCTGTCTAGGACTGGGCAACCTGACAGCATCTTAGCTGACTGTGCGGCACTTTGCCTGGATTGGGCTTGTGCTCTCATACTTTGCATACTACTTATCAGATCAAGCATTTTGAAAATACCCTCCCTTCCGACGTGGTTGATTGCCCTCGATAATTCAATAAAAACAGCGTATAATGGCATGCGCTGTTCCCGACAATTTTCGTGAAGTTGTCTCATGGAGAAGATCATGTCAACGGTTGATCTTCCCTAGCGAAATACACATTGAGATTTGTGTCTTTGTGTCTCGCATCTCTTCTGGGACAAACCCCTCCTGCCAGCACTGCAGAAGCAAAGGTCAAGAGGTTGTAATAATGCTGCTCTACAGCATTTGATGAGCTCAGGTGTAATTCCGTCGCCACCAGGGCCTTCTTATTCGCTAAGCGGTCGATTGCCTTATTGAGCTCATCAAGGGTAGGTGGAGTATCTAGATATTCAATAGTCGGCAACAGCTCGACATTTTCAAGTGCATGTGGTAGAACCGTACTGTCCATAGAGTTAGGAGAGGAGAAGTGCTTTAAAAATATTTCCATCTGTTGAGTTTTATCGACAACCGGGTTACCAGATTCAGACCTAATATGAGCCGTTTTAAGTTTGTTTGGGCCAATGGCTCTCTTGATCCCATCATACATACCGTGAAAATTTCCGGTATCCGCAGCTTTTTGGATATTGAGGCTAACTTCAGTCCAATAGTCGTTTGCACAACGCCTTGCAGTCTGTTTGACCTTATTTATAGCTGCTCTTAGAGGACGTAAGTTTTCATCTGTTGGCATACCTTTGAACCTCAAGAATGCTGACCGTTTCTCATCCAACACAGCAGTCATCTCAGAAGCTTGTGCTTCGGAACAGTCGATCGTTCGAGCTTTCTTCGGACCGAAAGTGGAAAGTGCGACTCGGCATATGCAACTTTTTTATCGATTACCAGTTTTCGGAATGCGATTCGAGTTGGGTTGTCTTGCTGAACTCGGCTGTGAATGCTTTTGCGAATAGCGCAGATAGATTAGGTTCACACATGCGAGTGACGTCTATGCTAGGCTTAGCAGAAAATTTGGGGCGGTGAAATCTTGTGTGGGGAAGCTTCAGTTTTGCACAGACCAGTGAATGATCAGTATCGCAGTCTGCGATTTGATTGATCTGCTGAGGAGCACGCTTCCAAAATTAGTGCGCCTAACAAGAATAAGATCAAGCTGATGCCAATGCTTAGAGCGAGGATGTTTCCAAGAGACATTATGCTGTGGTTTTGTTTGAAAAAGTTGTTACTGACACAAAGGCTGAACTGTGTACACAATTCTAAAAGGCGTTGTCCATTTTAATTTGTTTTTACCTACACCGAACCTCTCGAGACAGTTTTGCCAAGATTCGTAATCCACACCAACTCTAGCAATGAAATCACCCAATACCACTACACAGTTATTCTGCGGCACGGTTTTGAGGACAGTTGCGAGTTTATGATAAAAAGCGTCCTTCTCATCAGGCGTCACAGAGAGCGTCGGTGCATAAACGTTGACTAACATAATGGTACCAAGATTCAAGGATTTATGGTTGAAAAAGTTAATACTTTACAAACCACAGGATTACGGTATGGAATAAAAAACAGGCATAATACAATAGTCGAAAACAATATTGAGATGAATGTAAGGCTCACGAATGTTATTCTTTTGCATATGTAAGTCCAATTTCGCTTTAAACGCCGCCAGGCAAGGAGAGTCCACCACATGTTGGGGTAGGGAATTCCAAAGAAATATAGCACGTACGGCGAAAAAATGGCGCCGACAATAATACGGGAACTTGGAACGTAAAGGGATAAGGTATGTCTGCGTGTCACTTTCCCATAACACACATCGAGCAAGTGTTTTAGTGGATGTCCTTCAGTAGACACAATTCTATATGTCAAAATAATACCAAGTCGTATCCTCCTTTGGGTAAATTCGCATAGACCTAGACGTTGCAATCTTTCGGTGTATGGAAAATTGCGAAGACCAATCACAAACTTTGTTGCTCTATGATAGATTTTATCGGAGAGAGCAATATCTTTTCGCATCCAAGGAGCCCAGACCTCTACCGCATACTCCATCGTAGGGCGAAGGTAGACATTCATTATCCTTGGTAAGGTTACCAGAGAGAATCTTCCAAATATTCTTCGAAAGATACCCAACAATCTGTTTGCTCGTCCACATATGTTCTGGCAGTGCGCTGTGCTCTTCAGGTTCCTGCTAATCCACACTCCAAGATCTTTTTACAACGAGCTCCATGCTAGGTTTTCAGTTCTTAATCGATATGTCCAAGGAACATTCTGGCCAAGATGGAGCATCTTACATTTCTGTATATTGAATGACATGTCATTCATGACCGCTCAATTCGACACGCTGTCCAAATCCATTTGCAGTTTCTCACAATCCTCTGCAGAACTTATTGGCGT
This sequence comes from Atriophallophorus winterbourni, assembly GCA_013407085.1. Lineage (NCBI taxonomy): Eukaryota > Metazoa > Platyhelminthes > Trematoda > Plagiorchiida > Microphallidae > Atriophallophorus > Atriophallophorus winterbourni. The sequence continues at coordinate 83,013 of JACCGJ010018522.1, read as the reverse complement.
CCAAATTTTCATGTCATCTGCGAACAGGACCATTTTGGACGATATGAGGGGGGGGAAATCATTTATGTACAGCAGAAAGAGGAGCGGGCCTAGCACAGATCCCTTGTGGGACTCCACTGGTGGTTTTGAACGTTTGGGATAGCGCTCCGTTAACTTTAACTTGGGCGTCGCGATCTGAAGATAGTCGCACAACCATGAGAGGAGTGGATCACATATTCCTAAACGCATCAGTTTTTGAAGAAGCAATTGAAGCTTTCGAAATGTCTAGGTAACAGACGTGGATGCGAGAACTTCTATCAAACTCCTTTGTCCAGTCGTCTAACGCTATTGGAAGATTCGTTAGACACGAGCGATGAGATCGAAATCCATGCTGCGCTGGCGAAAACAAATTCTGCGATTCAAAGTGTGCAACCATTTTTTTCGAGACTATACGTTCCATGAGCTTAGCAATTACAGGTAAAAGTTTGACGGGACGATAATTTCCAGCGTCAGATCGGCAACCGCCTTTGAAGATAGGTGTTAACACGCCGGACTTCCAATCTTTCGGTACAACTCCCTTAAGCAACGAATAGTTAAACAGGCTGAAGAGCGGTTCACAAAGCTGACGGTGACAGAACCTGAGCACATCCGGTGTGATGCCATCCGCTCCTGGGGATTTTCTTACATTTAGTTTGAGTAAATGACTTGCAACAATCATTGGATTTATCGAAATATCGCACAATGTTTCGATTCCTGGTTCGATTGAATACTCAAAACGTTCCACTAAAACCTTTGGCACGAACACTTTAGAGTAGTAAATTGCTAGAGCATTTGCGGTTTCCAACGCTGTTTCAGTGAGTTTTTCACCGTACTGGATGGGAAAATTACCTGGTTTGACTTTCGCTTTCGCGTTCATGATTTTGTATAGTAATTTAGGGTTGCGTTCCATTTTTGACAGCAGCATCAATTGGTGCGCTTCCTTGTCCTCCCGAATAAGTTCAGTCACTTTGTTGCGTAACATACGGAAATGTTGCCAAGAAGTAGAAGTATTGTTGGCTTCGTGCTGCACACACGCTTCTCGCTTCATTGATATCCACTTTTTTGTTCTGCTGTGAGTTCTCGTCTATCTTCAGTTTCAGAAAACCTACAAGTTCGTTCCATTGCGCGTCAGGGCTTATGTTGTCCATCTCAAAATGCGGAATCTGCACGAGCGATTTACTCAGGGCCAATTTATCTACCCGTCGAACCACCCCATTCGGAGCAAGCGATTGCTGAGTACTGCAAACATAGTCAAACACAAGCACTGAATAGTCGCTAAGACCCAGCGGAGCCTGGAATTCGATCGCTTCGATAGATTGTTCTTCCGAATTTAACACCAAATCCAAGACAGAGGGTGCATTCGTGAACATGGTTGTATAACGGGGCTGAATCTAGTACCTCTCTGAATCGGTATTCTAGCGTTTGTGGAGAGTAATCGTCCCTGAGATAAAGGGTGGACAGATTAAAATCACCCATAATAAGTGTCGTTGCTTGCTGGGTGCGAGTCAAGCGCTGAAGCACTTGGATCAACCTTCCGTTGTACGATTCCGTAGATGAAGGGGACCGGTAGACCACACCAATAATGCAAACTTCACCAGATATCAGCGTTAAAGAGCACCAAATTGTATCTTCGAGCGTGAATTCTGTCTTGTCTATTGGATGGCACTGGAGTCGATTATGGTAATAAAGAGCAATACCACCACCACTTCTCTCTCGATCGTTCATTATCAAATTCATATTTGGAATTGATATCTACGTTTCAATCAACTGGGAAGAATACCATGTTTCTGTAATGGCGATAATATCAGGTGAGTAGCGCGAACATATCTCGGTTAGCTCAGGTAATTTGTTTGGAAGGCTTTGTGCATTTGTATATAAATATCTTATAAAGTTTGTGGTGTTCAAACCATTGAAAGTTATCAAAGGGCCGACTCGGTTAGAGTCGGAATGCTCACGTTTTTTGGAGCCATCACATGACATTCAGGTTGAACATCATCACTAGGCGTTTGAGGGTCGGTACTATCCGTTTGCTTGCTACCGGCTATTACCTTGGGCAAGCTCAACTTGACGTTTGGGGGTAGGTTTTTTCTATTAGCTTTCCATTCACTTTTGATAGTATCACTCATTTCGGTCGTGAAGAAGGTTAGCTTTAAAGGGCTAGGACCTTGCCCTTTATAGTTGGCAGATCGCGGTATCCTAAAAGCATCCACAAGTACTGTATTTTTAATACCAATTGTTTCGGCTAGATATTTCCACTGTTTGTGGTCGTGCTCAGACTTTTCTTGAGAAGGTACGTCAGCAGCATCTTCTGGAACACCAAGAATTACAATACTTCTTGGAGTACGTTCTTCACGAGATTTCTGCGACGACTTTCGCTCCCACCATGGTAGGTCTGCATGGATACGACATTTAGTCTCTGGAACACCTCCAAGAATGTAAGCATTTAAGAGTACGTTTTCCACGTCCTCCGCAGATTGCAGCGTTATTCTTAAAAGGCGAGGATCATCCTTGTGAGGAGAATTCAGGTGGCGGTTTAATCGAACTATTGATGAAGGAGTAACTGCGGCCATTCTCATCTGATTGCAGAGTTTATACCACTCAGCTAAGTCATGTTTTTGCTTAGCTTCAAACAGCGTTTCCTGCGACTCGGTCACGTTTGTACATATAACGCTAAGGTTTACACCCGCGGACTTTATTTTATAATTTGACTCAGTCATTTTAGTAGTGGATTTTTTGAGTCCTTGCTCGGTTCCGTTAAGTCGAGGAGTCACTGATCCCAACGAACGCTTCCCCGTTTTAGTCGCCATCTGCGCGGTTATCTGGGCAAATGGTAGCCTGCTCGAGTATGATGGATTATCTACCGGCTCTTCGGCAGTAACCTCTAAGTCGGGTAACGACGGTGCCTTTATGACGTTTATTATCAGTTCATTCAGTATTTGTATGCTGGATTCCATTCCATTTAGACGGGTCTCAATATCATATTCAGGGGTTTTCGCCGCCGAGGCTGACGGTGTTGATTTGGCCTTGCAAACCAGACAAACATAACAGACACCAGGACAATCATCTCCATTAACCCTTTACGCCCGTATGTGACGAATTCGTCACATAAAATAAAAAGGCTTATAGCGAGAGTAATGCCACTGGAGACCCGAATGTGACGAATTCGTCACACGTTTATAACTTTCCTAATATATATACTCAAATATACACTCAAATCTCGGTACTGTGCCACCTCGTTACTATTCCACTCTCGCTACTATGCCACTTTTGCTCGGTCCCGACAAAATTCATTACAAAATAAATTTACTATGCCACTCCCTACTCTCGCTACTATGCCACTATTCTGTGACTATTTAAAAGTGCATTTTTGCGCATTTTAGGCATATAGCCTGATTCAAGGTCAAACACGCGATGTTTCTCCCTGACGCCAGCTACAACAAGCCAATCATCTCACGCACAACAACGAGCCTCTTTCCTACTCTTGCTTTGAGTATCGATATATAGACCCACGAAAGCGCGCTCACAAACAGACACTCACAACAGTGACATCGTTATTTTTCAAACTATTCAACCCATAAAGTCAGCTCAGAAACTTAAGCGAACGGACTTTACGCTGAAGGAAAAGTTCTAGATCATCGACGCTGCGAAGAAGGAGCCGAATCAGTCCAAGTTGGCGAGGGAGATTAGCATGAAATGGGGCGTCGAAGTTAAGAGAACCACCGTGAACGGCATTCTCAGCAAGAAGGATGCAATTGAAGCTGCAATCAAAGCAGGAGTTCCATCGAAGCGCATGAAGCTGACGCAGCCTCACGACTCGAAGTTTGAGGAGGGAGTGCTGATGTGTCTGAAGCAAGCAATAGGACTGAATCTGCCTGTCAGCGGCGATCTGATCAAGGAGAAGGCGATAAAACTGGCCGAGCTGATGCACATCCCAGACTTCATGGCGAGCGACGGTTGGTTAGACTGCTTCAAGAAGCGCAATGGCGACACGTTCAAGACAGTGCAGGGCGAAGCTGGAGCGGTGGATTCCCAATCCCTTATTGATTGGCAGCAGCAGGTTCTCCGGCCCTTACTCAGGCAGTTCTCTGCAGATGAAGACTTCAACCTGGACGAGACTGATGCAAGCGTGTGATCGGCTAGACAACGAGATGAACGAGATCCGACGAAAGAAGATGCGTCAGTCAACGATTTCTAAGAGCTTTGATTGATCGATTGAGCAAATAAATGATGGACTTGAGAAAATAAAGCCGTTTTTACAAAACCTCGTTACTATGCCACTCTCGCTACTATGCCACTCTTGCTCGGTTCCAACGGGTGGCATAGTACTGAGATTTGAGTGTATATTAAAAAATGCGTATCATAACTATTTACTACACCATAAGCTCGATTAAAATTTTTATTTTCATTGAAAAATTAATTCAGGGCGTAAAGGGTTAATAATCGATACTAAATCCGAAGTCAGCGATTTGTCACATTTCGCATGCACTTTTAACAAACAGGCGTAACACGTGACAGACCTCGCCTTAGGAATTACCGACTTTCGGCAAACCGTGCACATGCATCCCGGTGCGCTTTGTATCGTTTTCGGGGTCATCCGGTCAGGGTTGTGTGCACTAATAAGAGCAAAGTCAGAATTGATTCCGGCGATGAGCCTCGGTAGTTGGTCTCACGACGTTGAATATATAACCAGTCGACGGCGAACAATAAGATCTTTCCGATGACGTTAATCCCTTTAAGGACTTGAAGCGTATTAACAGAGTTGCACGCGTAGATCCAATATGGGAAAATCACGATGAATCCGAATTTGCTCGTATTATCGAATACCGCTACGAGAGTGGTATATCCAGAAAGCTGACTTCGAGAGGAGTCCAACAAGGTATAATATGTCCACGTACGTGTAAGTGTAAGAACAGTATATCCTGATTAACAGGAGCTCAAAATAATGCGACCGCACGGCACGAATATAGCTTATATTTAAATTCAATTTCCTTTCGCTCCCACTGCTGCTCGGTTCTGTTGCTTTTAAAAAGTCGTTTCGCACGGCTAACCCAACTCCATGCAGTCAAGGCTCAACGGAACCTCTTCATTTCCACAAAAATGTTTAATCTCTTTCTGTTATTTTACGTGTGTCTGGTAATCGCTTCTCTTGTAGGGCAGCCACGTTGACATTCAGCCCCATCACTTCATTGTTACACGGCTGTCTTTTTTACGCCTCTGATATTCGAGACGTCGTCATGAAATCCTGGAAGCATGGACTGGACGTTCCAGGTTCCAAGTTTCAGAACTGACCTTTGTTCTTTAGTATTTCGATTCGCTGGTACGGATTAAAAACAGTCTGCTTGTCGGTTGATTCTTAATCCCCATGCACCCAATGAGGTTAGCAGACCGTGGCGAGACGGCTCCTTATTGGCTGAGGGCTGACCAGATTGTGGCAGGCGGTAGCCGTACAATGAGACCTGCAAGTCTCTCCCACCGTCGAAAGCAGCCTCAGGCGCTAAGCTCTACACCAGTCGAGCCATAGCTTTTAACCGGTATCTGCTGCTTTCCGTGGAATTGAATGTCCTCTTCATTGGTGCGTTGTGATGTACGCCAGGACAGTTTAATATGGAGAACAAGCTGTTGCCCATGCAGCAAGTGCTCCCTCTCCACAGCACCACTGGAACCAAAGGAACAGCAAGGCTGATACTTTTGTACAACGATGCGGTCGCAGGAGCTGGCAGGACGAAGTTGAATAAACTTCGAACTGCCTAACGGGACTCCGGCTGTGGATATTTCCTCGAGGTTGACTCCTGAAGCCTTTTAAATGATTGGATGTATCCATGAGGCAATGAAGGTTTCAGATAAGTGTTTTCCTTCCCCTAGGTGGACCGCCTTCACGGACTAACGAGCTCCACCTGCCCCAAGCATGCTGGTTTTTCGGCGCCACTAATCAGCTTTCGCCCTCTCTCCTGTCAGTAGATGCAGTTCTGCCGGGTCACACAGGACCACGCGGGCGGGTCAGTAGTTGGACTTGGTTGTCGGAGTCTATATGAGACGCGTGCCATTGGAGTATTTTTGGAATTGGGAAGTTATACCCAAAACCTCTCCGGCCGTGACAACCTTGAAACCACCGTGATCACTGGATGCGGTGAATTTGACGTCATCTGTAAACATGTTGCAGGAAATGACAGCTGCGATGTCAGATCATCAATGAAGATTAGAAAGAGTATTGGGCCTAATACTGAACCTTGTTGGACCCCACAGGTAACTGTGCAAATTCAGAGGTAGTATTGCCTATGCAAACCTGAAGGTTCTATCAAGAATAAAACTGGTTATTCAGTCGTGAAGCTAACTAGATATGCCTTTGGTCGCGAGCTTCATCCCTATGAACCTGTGACTTATCGAGTCGAAGGCCTTACTAAAGTCTAAGTAAAAGACCTCTACCCACACGCCTTCATCAACTGTCTTGGAAACTAATGGGAAAAGACGTTTATTTTACCTAAAAGCTCAATATCTTTTAAGATATTTCGACTCTATTACGACTCTATTTTAACATAGATTTGAAATATTTGACGCGAAAACCATTTTTATTCATTTATATTTTCCGCATTAGTTTATCGCATTTCGCTTTTATTCTTATAGATACAGGTTAATCATGTTCACTTCGTTTGCATTAAAAATATCGATGTTGCAAGGCGAATGACAATTTCCCCTATATTTGCAAATTATTTATTCGATCCAAGTATAGTTGGTGTTTTCATGGCTCAAATAGATTTAATATTCAAAAGTTTTCACTTTCATGAAGATTTTTAAAATGATCAAGTCTGTGGGCAAAAACAAATTGAATTGCCATCCACTACTAAAATGACTGAGTCAAATTATAAAATAAAGTCCGCGGGTGTAAACTTTAGCGTTATATGTACAAACGTGACCGAGTCGCAGGAAACGCTGTTTGAAGCTAAGCAAAAACATGACTTAGCTGAGTGGTTTAAACTCTGCAATCAGATGAGATTGGCCGCGGTTACTCCCTCATCAATAGTTCGATTAAATCGACACCTGAATTCTCCTCACACGGATGATCCTCGCCTTTTAAGAATAACGCTGCAATCTGCGGAGGACGTGGAAAACGTACTCTTGAATGCTTACATTCTTAGAGGTGTTCCAGAGACTACATGTCGTATCCATGCAGACCTACCATGGTTGGAGCGTAAGTCGTCGCAGAAATCTCGTGAAGAACGTAATCCAAGTAGTATTGTAATTCTTGGTGTTCCGGAAGATGCTGCTGACGTACCTTCTCAAGAAAAGTCTGAGCACGACCACAAACAGTGGAAATATCTAGCCGAAACAATTGGTATTAAAAATACCGTACTTGTGGATGCTTTTAGGATACCGCGATCTGCCAACTATAAAGGGCAAGGTCCTAGCCCTTTAAAGCTAACCTTCTTCACAACCGAAATGACTGATACTATCAAAAGTGAATGGAAAGCTAATAGAAAAAACCTACCCCCAAACGTCAAGTTGAGCTTGCCCAAGGTAATAGCCGGTAGCAAGCAAACGGATAGTACCGACCCTCAAACGCCTAGTGATGAGGTTCAACCTGAATGTCATGTGATGGCTCCAAAAAACTTGAGCATTCCGACTCTAACCGAGTCGGCCCTTTGATAACTTTCAATGATTTGAACACCACAAACTTTATAAGATGTTTATATACAAATGCACAAAGCCTTCCAAACAAATTAGCTGAGCTAACCGAGATATGTTCGCGCTACTCACCTGATATTATCGCCATTACAGAAACATGGTATTCTTCCCAGTTGATTGAAACGTAGATATCAATTCCAAATATGAATTTGATAATGAACGATCGAGAGAGAAGTGGTGGTGGTGTTGCTCTTTATTACCATAATCGACTCCAGTGCCATCCAATAGACAAGACAGAATTCACGCTCGAAGATACAATTTGGTGCTCTTTAACGCTGATATCTGGTGAAGTTTGCATTATTGGTGTGGTCTACCGGTCCCCTTCATCTACGGAATCGTACAACGGAAGGTTGATCCAAGTGCTTCAGCGCTTGACTCGCACCCAGCAAGCAACGACACTTATTATGGGTGATTTTAATCTGTCCACCCTTTATCTCAGGGACGATTACTCTCCACAAACGCTAGAATACCGATTCAGAGAGGTACTAGATTCAGCCCCGTTATACAACCATGTTCACGAATGCACCCTCTGTCTTGGATTTGGTGTTAAATTCGGAAGAACAATCTATCGAAGCGATCGAATTCCAGGCTCCGCTGGGTCTTAGCGACTATTCAGTGCTTGTGTTTGACTATGTTTGCAGTACTCAGCAATCGCTTGCTCCGAATGGGGTGGTTCGACGGGTAGATAAATTGGCCCTGAGTAAATCGCTCGTGCAGATTCCGCATTTTGAGATGGACAACATAAGCCCTGACGCGCAATGGAACGAACTTGTAGGTTTTCTGAAACTGAAGATAGACGAGAACTCACAGCAGAACAAAAAAGTGGATAGCAATGAAGCGAGAAGCGTGGGTGCAGCACAAAGCCAACAATACTTCTACTTCTTGGCAACATTTCCGTATGTTACGCAACAAAGTGACTGAACTTATTCGGGAGGACAAGGAAGCGCACCAATTGATGCTGCTGTCAAAAATGGAACGCAACCCTAAATTACTATACAAAATCATGAACGCGAAAGCGAAAGTCAAACCAGGTAATTTTCCCATCCAGTACGGTGAAAAACTCACTGAAACAGCGTTGGAAACCGCAAATGCTCTAGCAATTTACTACTCTAAAGTGTTCGTGCCAAAGGTTTTAGTGGAACGTTTTGAGTATTCAATCGAACCAGGAATCGAAACATTGTGCGATATTTCGATAAATCCAATGATTGTTGCAAGTCATTTACTCAAACTAAATGTAAGAAAATCCCCAGGAGCGGATGGCATCACACCGGATGTGCTCAGGTTCTGTCACCGTCAGCTTTGTGAACCGCTCTCCAGCCTGTTTAACTATTCGTTGCTTAAGGGAGTTGTACCGAAAGATTGGAAGTCCGGCGTAATAACACCTATCTTCAAAGGCGGTTGCCGATCTGACGCTGGAAATTATCGTCCCGTCACACTTTTACCTGTAATTGCTAAGCTCATGGAACGTATAGTCTCGAAAAGAATGGTTGCACACTTTGAATCGCAGAATTTGTTTTCGCCAGCGCAGCATGGATTTCGATCTCATCGCTCGTGTCTAACGAATCTTCTCATAGCGTTAGACGACTGGACAAAGGAGTTTGATAGAAGTTCTTGCATCCACGTCTGTTACCTAGACATTTCGAAAGCTTTTGACAGAGTCAATCATCATTTGCTTCTTCAAAAACTGATGCGTTTAGGAATATGTGATCCACTCCTCTCATGGTTGTGCGACTATCTGTCAGATCGCGACGCCCGAGTAAAAGTTAACGGAGCGCTATCCCAAACGTTCAAAACCACCAGTGGAGTCCCACAAGGGTCTGTGCTAGGCCCGCTCCTCTTTCTGTTGTACATAAATGATTTACCCCCCTTCATATCGTCCAAAATTGGTCCTGTTCGCGGATGATATGAAAATTTGGAAGCCAATAAGTTCTGCAGAGGACTGTGAGAAACTGCAAACGGATTTGGACAGCGTGTCGAATTGGGCGGTCATGAATGACATGTCATTCAACATACAGAAATGTAAGATTCTCCATCTTGGCCAGAATGTTCCTTGGACATATCGATTAGGAACTGGAAACCTAGCATGAAGCTCGTTGGAAAAAGATCTTGGAGTGTGGATTAGCAGGAACCTGAAGAGCACAACGCACTGCCAGAACATATATGGACGAGCAAACAGATTGTTGGGTATCTTTAAAAGAATATTTGGAAGATTCTCTCTGGTAACCTTACCAAGGATAATGAATGTCTACCTTCGCCCTACGATGGAGTATGCGGTAGAGGTCTGGGCACCTTGGCTGCGAAAAGATATTGCTCTCTTCGATAAAATCTATCATAGAGCAACAAAGTTTGTGATTGGTCTTCGCAATGTGCCGTACACCGAAAGATTGCAACGTCTGGGTCTATGCGACATTACCAAAAGGAGGATACGACTTGGTATTATTTTGACATATAGAATTGTGTCTACTGAAGGACATCCACTAAAACACTTGCTCGATGATCTTCTCCATGAGACAACTTTACGAAAATTGTCGGGAACATCGCATGCCATTATACGCTGTTTTTATTGATTTATCGAGGGCAATCGACCACGTCGGAAGGGAGGGTCTTTTCGAAATGCTTGATCTGATAAGCTACCTTACAAAGGTGCTTAATTTCGTTATTTCTTTCCATTCAAGCATGAAAGGATCAGTCCATTTTAGCGGTTACATTTCAGAAGCCTTTGAAATTTGCCGAAGCGTTAAACAAGAATATGTTGTTGTTCCCACACTTTTCGGCATTTTCTTTGCTCTGCTTCTGAAGGACGTTTTCAGGACGAGGACAGAAGGCATTTACATATGCGCGCGAAGTGACGGCAAGCTTTTCAACCTGAGCCGGTTGAAAGCACAAACCAAAGTTCGGGAAGTGCTAATCCGTGACCTGTTGTTTGACAACGATTCAGCCTCTATTGCTCACTCCGAAGAAAACCTACAGTCGCTAATGGACTGTTTTTCGTTGGCATGCAAAGCCTTTGGGCTAACAAACAGCATGAGCAAGACGAACGTCCTTGGTCAAGGGACTGTATCGCCTACAATCATCACTGTTGAAAACTGTCAGCTTGTACCAGTACATTATTTCACATATATGGGTACAAAAATTGCGGATAACCTCTCGCTTGACACGTAGATTGATAAGCGGATTGGCAGAGCAGCTTTAGCGTTAGCCACTCTGTCCATCCACGATATGTTCAAGATACGACGGATGCGACGTACATGAAAGCATTCAGCTTCCGTTCGTCTCTTGCGTGGGTGGTCCAGGTTTCACTGCCGTACAGTCAAGCATTTAGTACGCAGCCGCTGTAAACCATCATCATTGTTTTACAGTCAGCTTGCGGTTACCCCAAACACGAGAGTTCAATCGGGACAAAATGACAGCTGCTCTGCCAATCCGCTTATCAATCTCCGTGTCTAGCGAGAGGTTATCCGCAATGGTTGAACTATGGTTTGTGAACTGATGTACTAATTCAAGCTGACAGTTTCCAACAGTGATGATGGGAGGCGATACAGTCCCTTGACCAAGGACTTTGGTCTTGCTCGTGCTGAATGTTAGCCCAAACTTTTTACATGCCGACGAAAAACTGTCAATTAGAGACTCCAGGTGCTCTTGGGAGTGAGCCATAAATGCTGCATCGTCGGCAAACAGCACGTCACAGATTAGCACATTTCGTGCCTCGGTTTTTGATCTCAAACGGTGCAGATTGAAATCTTACAATCATTTCGCGTGCGTAGGTAAATACCTTCTTTTCTCGTCCTAAAAGCGTGGTTCAGAAGCATACTCTGCATACTCCACGGTTGGCCTCAAGTACGTTTTAATTATTCGATGAGCAGTTTGCTTCGCGAATTTCCCGAACACACGTTTTAACAGAAGCAGTACTGTTGACGTCTTTTCATAGACAGCTGTGGCGTTATGTGACGGTTTCAACGTGCTGCTCACCCAAACGCCCAAATCTTTCTCCATTTCAGTGCTTTCAAGAATATGGGAACCAAGCGTGTATGAGAACTCGAAATGTCTTCCAACAGTAAATACCTTGCATTTTCTGAAATTGAAAGGTAGTTCAAATGTAAAACACATTTGCATGCATCTCCTTCACACAAAACACCCCACGAGCTGTTTCGTGCTGTTTGCACTCATCAGATAGGGACAGTAGGATCAGGATCCGCATGCGCTTGAAAGGTTGTTCATTTCTAACTGACCAGTCTTGTAAGGCATCGAGGTTCAGATGAAGCTGACTGCAATCTTCAGTTGTGCATACTTGTGTCAACAGCTTGATGTCATCAGCAAATAAAAAGATTTTGCTGCCAACAAGTTTTGGTATGTCGTTTAATAAGATCAGGTGAGGAATTGGTCCAAGCATTGATCCCTGCAGCACTCCACTCGTTACTGCAATTAATTGTGATGAAGCAACATCAACCCTTACTCGAATGACACGGTCGGGGAGATAATCCTCAAAACAGGCTATAAATGAACCCTTGATGCCACATTGCTCCATTTTTGTAGTAACAAACTGTGGTTGACACTATCGAATGCTTCTGACATATCAAGATAACAAGCGTGTACTGTGAGACCTTTGTCTACAGCTTGTGTCCAGTCATCGAGGGTGAGCAGAAGGTTTGAAAGGCGAGATTATCTATTTCTGAAGCCGTGTTGTTCGACTGCGAGCGAGGAATTGTCGTCCAGATGTTTTGTGACGCTGTTTGCAACGAGGCGCTTCATCACTTTAGAGTTTACCGGTAGTAGTGTTACTGGTCTATTGTTGGATACTTCGGAACGGTTTCCTCCTTTGTAGATTGGGGTAATGATGCCATTCTTCTAACCACATGGAACAAAACATAGGTTTAGAAAGTGGTTAGACAAGTAGGTCAAGGGCATACTCAAAGTAGAAACACAGTTTTGTACGATCAGTGGGGTAATTTCGTCAGCTCCTGGAGATTTCTTCGTGTTGAAATTTAGAAAGTTTGCGAAGGACACTGTCCGGGAGTTAAAGGACATATAACGGTGCTACGTAGGCTGAAGAGATTGGAGAAGAAATGGACTAGAACTTCGCAGATTGCGATGCTGTGGTTGTTGTCCCATCATGTGTCTTTAAAGCAGCAACACCCAGTTTCACTCTTGACCGGTTATTTATGATCTGATAAAGAATCTTGGGGTTTTATTCCATTTTGATGAGCAAATGTTTTTGATAATTCAATTTGTCATCAACAACAAGTTTGTTCACCTTATTTCTCAGCAAACGGATTGCTCTCCCTGCTATCAACAGTGGTATCGTGTCGGTGATCCCGCCATGCAGCATTTCGCAAAGATAAAGATTTTCGTCTTCGGCTACTCAGCTTAAACGTATATCTATTTTTTCACATTTTGAAAAAGATGAGATTGCAATGTAATGGAAATTATTTTGTGATCGATCGGGTAATCATAATCATGAAAAAAGAAATTTTTATAATGAATCGGTGAGAGTAGTTTATTGGTAACGTTTCGCTTTTGACACAGAAGCTTAGTCAGACCACGGGTCAGTTCGAACAGAGAGTGTTGGTACGTCAGTTGATATTGAACGTGCCTGTCCTTCTTAACGAGAACAGAACCCACCATGAACTGTGCAGTTCTTAACCAGCTTATGATTGGTCAGGTGAATGAAATTTAAGATTGATCTCTGTTCGTAAAGACACCCTTGGTCTGCCAAAGCTGTTGTGTAAGAAGCGAAATGTAACCAATAAACTACTCTGACCGATTCATTACAAACTTTCTTTTTTCAAGTTGAGATTGCATTTCAACGGCAGATTGATGTTTGTTTACCATCCACCACCACTGAACTTGCATGCTGTCGGACTAAACACCAGGGTCTGTGGTGTTATTAGGAGTAGATTTAAGTTGTGAAAAGTCAATTTTTCTAATCACCTCGTTTATGTCACATGTTCTAATTGCCTGGCAAATATAATCAAACGTAATAACTAAGTGGTTACTGAGTCCTATTAGAGCTTCATGAGTGAGACTTTCAATCACGTGCTCTTCCTTTGTCAGTATCAATTCCAAGATAGACGGCGTATCAGAACCACGAAATCGGGTATTGTTGAAAATATGGTTGTAGAGTGGAAATTCATCTAGCAACTGTTGGTATAAAGCATTTAAATAGTTTTCTGGATGAAAAGAATTTCCCTTTAAGTTCGGCAGAAGAAGTCTGCCGCGGTATCTGTTAGCTGCTAAGCGTATATATGCAAGTAATGCTAAATTGTAGGGTTCGTCGCCTAAAGGGAGAAAGGAAAACCACACACACTATGCATTTTTCTCCTGCTGTTACATTCAGCTAACGCCATAATGTGTCTTACAGTTGTAAGTCGTCATCAGTGTTCTGTTGGCAGAGCAATTTCGGAATGTGGTAAGATGCAACACCACCTCCTCGAGTCAGGCGATCGTGACGAAGTAGCGACACCCTCGTTCTAGCGACCCTCAGAATAGTTCATGCATGTTTGTATGCATCCTATCGTATGTTTTCAGCATCCTAAATGCGATTCACACATATTTAAAGAACAGGACAAGGTGGTCGCTCTTACCCAACGGAGTTTGATAGTGAACATCTTCAATGGCATTGAATTTTGAGGTTCGGACGCAAAAAGCGATGTCCGTTACAAACGTCTTTGTTAAGTGTACTGGAAAACAAGATTATGCAACTCGAAGTGATCGAAATGTGCAGTCTAGTTATCGGGATGGACGATGTACTTGGATATATAGTTGTGACAGTTCGATTTGTGGCATTACAAGTAATTGAGACTAGCGCTTTTTCATACGTACTGCTTCGCTTTCAAAAGCATTTCTGTGTGTGCAATCGGGAAGGATGGTTAACTAGTACACCATCCGAGATCGGTGCCTGAAACTAATGTGCAGTAAAAACGTTTGTGGTCGTTAACAGCTACTCTCTTACAAGTTCCTAAACAGTCGATCCGAAATACCATCATGTTAACAATATAGAGCTCATGATCGCTCACATGAGGTCCGAACCACGTCTCAAAGAACAGATTACAGAGAAATTTCATTTCAGCTAGTTTGTTTAATATGCGTAAATTGTTAATTAATTGTGGTTTCCATATACAGAGACGGATAAAAATGTGCGTCTAATTGTCTGACTCGTCGCGAGTCGGACATTGGGCGTTTTTTAAAGTGGCCACAATATTTTCTCCCCATTCTCATCTGGTTATGGGAGGAGTGGTTTATTATGAATCTTGCGTCAAGATAAATTAAAGGCTACTCATTCTGACATTCGGTGTGTTTTCTGTGAATTGATTTCCAGTTCGTTCGATTGATGCGTTATAAATGTTACATTAAGAGTTTTCGTTCAGTCACCTTTGTAGTTTTGTGACCAAATTATTTTGAACGTAACCACTACAACTGACTCGAGATACTGTATTTCACTCCCCGAAACACTGCTTGTATGTTCGACAACACCAAGAAAATATAATTCGCGTTGACAATTCTATTCTGATTTTCAAAATAACGTTTTTTGTCTCACTATGAAATAGAAGCATGTATGCGGAATTGAATCTGTACTTTATATGACTCTAATCGTTTGATTTCATACATAAAATTATTAGCCTACTTATGCGTGAGTAGATTTTTAATTAAATATGATCTTGACGTTTTCCTTGATGATTGCATAAAATTCGGCCCAACAGAAAACATCTACCGGTTGGTCATTCTACTGCGGTATAACGAAGGAGCTTCATGCTATTTAAAATTCAATGTTGTTCAATGGACGCCGAGATTTTTTCATATTTGATTCATCCTGCCATCTTTGCCAAGATTAATTTATCAATAGTCATCCTATGGTTATTGTTAGGCTTACTGCTTTTTGTACCTTAACAATTTTTGAGTTTCTGAGTTTCAGAGTTTCAACTGTGCTTTATGCTTTGAAGTGTATATTCATTTTGGGTTACTTGACCTGATGAATAACTGATTGAATTAATGTTTATCGTTTAAGTGGTTGTTGGAGCATCAAATGTGCCGTTTTCAAGTAGTTATGGAAAAGGTTTATTAGGAAAAGAAATTTTAGTCAAATGGTTCACACAATGACACGTACCGCAATTTTGTTGAATTTTTTGGTTTCCACCTTGGCTTCACAGCAGAAGTATGGTATCGTTTTTGAAGGAGGTATTTTGTAAAAGTTCATTGAATAATTTCCGCTCAACTAGGTATGTATTTTTTACTATGACGGTATACACGTGGACCACTGGACAATCCGGCGAATATTACAAACCAACTATTCTTAAGCAAGCAAATGGCTCGCCGATGATAGTTCACGGAACCACAGGATTATTTTATTATTCGGTTGAAACCACTTTAGTGGGAAATGAAATGAAGTCAATTTTAGACAAGGCAGCAGCAGAAATACCCCAAGAAAAACATTCCACAACACCGCTTTTAATCTACAACACACCATATTTAGCAACGATGCAAAATGAGTAAGTTAAACTCACAAATATTTTCATTTGTGTCTTACTATCAGAAAACAAGACCTACTGCTGAATGAAATGCGGAAAGTGGTCAAAGAAAATTATCATTTTCGTTTCTCTGATGAGTATGTAAAGGGGATGACCAATGAGGAACAGGCCATGTACTCTTGGCTGTCTGTGAATTATTTAACTGGAAAATTGGAAAACCGTAAGTAATTCCACATAATTATAACACTGTAACATATATTTTATCCTGTTCCATATACAACAATTGTCGAACACGTAATAATTATAACGTTTATTCCAGTACGGTACGTTAGTGTTTTTACTGCCTTCCTTCGCTCAATGTCGAATGAAGTATATTGCGCAGCGTTTGTTGGATTATAATGATCGATTCTTAAGTAAAATTGTATACCTCCACATTTACAAAGATATACAGTATCAGCTAATCATTATTCTTAAAGTATTTAAGTTCAGTAATAAAACCTAATGCAGCCTTTCTTCAGTTTGAATGTAATCTTCAAAATGTCTGAAAGAGAGTAGTCGAAGGTCAAAATGTTTTCTTTTAGTAAAGTTCATGCCACGAGACTATTTACATGTGAGGTGATTGAAAAAAAACTGTCTAAATGCTTCAGGCCATAGTTCATGTAGTGTTTACATTTGCCTGGTTGGTGGCGTCAGATTGAAATGTTTTTGTTTTACTTAGCAAATGAATGCATTTCCGCTATATTTACAGTGCCAACAATTTGTAATAGTCGCCACAAGTTTTCACGTATCAGTAGAGCACACTTTATAAGGAAGTGATCAACGACACCACAAGCAATCTCTATTTACCGATTCCCCACTTTCTCGAGTGCAAACAAAAACCGAAATCACAATGTATTTCCAAAGCATGTTGTTACAATACAATTAAACATATACCTATATTGACAAAGTTAAAAGTTTTCTATCAGCCATAATGTTTACAGTGGAACACAATGAGCAATGCCCTCAGCCGTAAATAATTGCCTT
This sequence comes from Atriophallophorus winterbourni, assembly GCA_013407085.1. NCBI lineage: Eukaryota > Metazoa > Platyhelminthes > Trematoda > Plagiorchiida > Microphallidae > Atriophallophorus > Atriophallophorus winterbourni. The sequence goes on along the minus strand of JACCGJ010018522.1, from coordinate 65,830 downwards.
TGAATAAGTTGAATCGGTAATTGTATTATGGTAATGATTCCGGACAAGTATAAATGCCAAGTTAAAACTCAAGTTTACGTGTGAATTTATTTGTATAAAAACTACAAAACATCTACATTCCAGTCTTTTATTGAACATTTTGAATCGCGCTGAAACTTAAATATTTTGTTGGATGTTGACTGAACTGGCTACATCCATACCTGGAACTAAATTAAGCAAGATTCAACATTCAAGATCAAGATTCAAGATTCAAGAATTTATGGTCAAAAAAAGCACATAGCTTCACAATTACCATATCATAGTAAATATGCGTTCAATAAGAGGTATAAAAAAATCAATTATACGATGTCACTGGAGTCAAGTAATATGCTTACCCTGAGTCAATACACAGGCATCGTCAAATCGTTATGTAACAAATAATTGTCCAAGGTACGAGTGAATGTTTGGATACAGGGAGAGGTGATAATTGCTTCGGGAAGGGCATTCCACAGGAAACAGACACGTACCGAATAGAAATATCGGCGACAATTAGTACGGGAATGGGGAATTTGTAGTGCCGCTGAGTGGCTACGTGTAATTCCTGATTCACGGTATTTGAACAAATGTTTGAGTGGATGATCTGGAGTATTCAATATTTTGTAAGTAATTATAACGTCACTTCGAAGTCTACGTTGAAGGGGAGTGGGGAGCTTTAGCTTTTTCAACCTTTCCTCGTATGTAAGGTCTCGAAAACCACGCACGAGTTTAGTTGCACGATGATATATCCTGTCAAGCAAGAATATATCTTTTTTCATCCACGGAGTCCATGCTTGCGATGCGTGTTCCATTGTGGGAATTAAGTAGGTCTTCATGATTCTTGGCAACGTTACAGGCGTAAAGGTTCTGAAGATCCGTCGAAGCATACCTAGAAGCTTTGAAGCACGCTTGTAAATGACCTCACAATGCACGCTGTTCTTTAGGCTGCCACATATCCAGACTCCAAGATCCTTCTCCGATTCGGTCCAGCTCAAAATCGTCTGCCCAAAGTGATATTCGTACTGAAAGGGCTTACCGATTTGCAGTAACTTGCATTTTTGAAAATTGAACGGCAGTTTATTTCTAACTGACCATTCGTGTAGTGCATCTAAATCACTTTGGATTTTTACGCAGTCTGCAGTTGATTTTATTCGCATCCAAAGTTTAACATCATCTGCAAAAAGAACTACCTTGCATGAGAGCGTCTCAGGTAAATCATTGATGTAAACTAAGAAAAGCACTGGACCGAGAACGGAACCTTGCGGTACACCACTGGAGGTATTAATGGCTCGTGATTGTACCCCGTTAACTCGAACGGTTGCCTTGCGCCCATTGAGGTAGCTTTCGAACCACACGAGTAGCTGCCCGTCAATACCAATCTGTTTCAGCTTCCGTAGCAACAGGAAGTGATCAACTCTGTCGAAAGCTTTCGACATATCCAGATAGCACGCGTGCACACTGTCTCCTGCGTCAACCGTTTGGGTCCAATCGTTTAATACCGTCAGCAAGTTTGTCAAGCAGGAGCGAGCTTTACGAAACCCATGCTGGGCGACAGATAGTATATTTTGTGATTCCAAGTGATGAACTATACTTTCCGTCACTATGCGCTCCATCACTTTGGATATCACGGGGAGTAGGGTGACAGGACGGTAGTTCGCGGGATCTGAACGGCTACCACCCTTATAAATTGGTGAAATTACTCCTGTCTTCCACTCTGTTGGCAGCACTCCTTCGGTTAGGGAATGTTGGAACAATTGGCATAGTGGTTCACACAGCTGCTGGTCACAGGATTTTAGTAGTGCTGGTGTTATTCCATCGTCTCCTGCAGATTTCCTAGGGTTCAGTCGACACAAGTGTCTTCGTATAATCGCTGAATTAATCTAAATATCATTCAGTTGTTGAGATGTAATCGGTGTCAGTAAATTCTCATTCGCTATAAGCGTTATCGGGCTGAACACATTTGCATAAAATTGAGCGAGAGTATCAGCCGTTTCTTTTGCTGTGGCTGTTAATCCATTCTCATAAATAACAGGAAACAACCCTGGTTTAACACCGGACCGAACATTGGCAATCCGATAGAGAAGTTCACGGTTTTCTTCCATTTTCAAAGACAGAGAGTGATGGTAATAATGCTTGTCCTCTTTGACAAGAGCGTTCACTTTGTTACTAACTTTACAAAATTGCTGCCAAGTGGCAACAGTTCCGGTCTTCCGGTGTTCAGTTCAAGCAAAGTTTCGTTTCTCGAGCCATTTTTCTGTGCGACCGCGAAGCTTAAATCGGAAGTCACTTGCCCGTCGTTCATCAACAAATCGCGAATTATGATCTATGTTTGACTGAAGTATTTTCGTGAGCGCACTGCGATGTGTTTCGATGTTGTACTCATCAAGTTCTTGCCAATTTACAAGCCCAAGCGATCCACGAAGACCCGCGTAGTCGATCTATCTGTATTGTTTGGCGGACGCACAAACTCGTCTAGCACTGCAAACAAACTCAAAGGCGAGCACCAGATGATCACTCCGACCGAGGGGCGCAATGTAGTCAACACCCTCAACTGCTGTTTTTCCTGAAGTAAAGATTAGATCCAAAATTGATGGCAACTCTGATCCTCTTCTATGAGTAAAGTCAAACACATGATTATGCAGTGGAATCATGTCGATCACCTCACGAAATTTGTGATCAAATGTGTGTAGAGGGTGATCGGATCTGGCAAAGAGATGAGGAAGATTGAAGTCCCCGATGAGTAGTAATTGCGAGCTACGCTTCTCTCCGGCGTAATTTAGCGCTTGTAATAACCTGTCATTCTGAGTATCATTCGAGGCTGGAGGGCGATATATGATTCCAAGAATGCAATCGTCCTGTGACACATTCGTGAGACTGCACCAGAGGGTATCTTCGAAATCAAGTCTTGGATCGTGAATTTTCATGCACTGAAGCCGTTCGTGACAGTATAAAGCCACACCACCACCTTTTCTTGGGCGATCGTTCCGTATTAGCATCATGTTGGGGATTGAGAGTTCACTTTCAGTCATACAGGATTGAAACCAGGTTTCAGTAACAGCAACGAGGTCTGGCGTGTATCGTTTGCACAGCTCGGTCAGTTCAGTCAATTTGTTGAACAAACTTTGAGCATTGGTATAGATGCATTTAAGTGAGTTTTTAGAATGTAACACTGAGTCAGTATTAGTATTTATTGGTCCGACGATGTTGACGTCGGACCGAGATCGTTTTTTGAAGCAATTTGAAGTAATTTCGCGGGCGAATTTGCACCAGTTTCGGATAATTGCGTAATTAAAGGCTCCAGGTGGACCTCAACAGCGGCTTTTGAGTTGCACAGTCTAACGTTTTCAGGTAACCTGTTTCTGTTCACTTTTAGCTTGCTTCGAACATCATCCGCCATGCTACTTGAAAGAAACGTAACTTAAGTGGATTTGCCCCTTTCCCGTGATAGTTGGCGAACGAGGTATTCTGTATGTGTCGACAACTACAGAATTTTGGGAACCGATATTTTCGGCTATAAATGACCATTGTTTACGGTCGTGCTCTTTGTTTTCGAAGCCCGTTGTGGTGCCCGAATTTTCTGGAACGTCAAGCAAAATAATACTCCTTGGTGCTGTTTGATCCCGCCTATTCGGTGCTTTTGACCTTTCCCACCAAGGTACGTCAGCATATATACGGTTGGGTAGGTCACTTTGCGTTCGGAGCAAATACGAATTTTCTTTTTAACACCAGTTATCAAATGCATAACAAATGCACAACAAAAGCCTCTGTGATTCGGCTCATATTTCGCAAAGTCTAGGCAAGAGATTTCGCGTTGTCACTTAATTCCAAACAACTCTAAACGTTTCTGGTAGCACATAGTATATACTTATAACCGCTGGATATCGCTCAAGTCTTCGTGCTTTTTAAAGTCTAAGCGTTTTTTGCTAAATCTTGAATTGTATGTATTAATGAAGTGTTACGAAAGAAATTAACATTATTAATGAAGGGTACATTATGAGCTAGTTACAATTTCCCAAAATTCTTCATAATTTCACATGTTTGTCGGCTGAAAATAGGAAATAAAAGAAAATTTCCTATAGACAGCTTCAGAAGCTTTGAAAAAATGTTAATTTAGTACGTTTATTACAATAACTGCAAAAGAACCTCTAACTTTCAGCTAGCTATACGATGTGTGTGGTAAATGTACAAACTGAAATTGCACCTGGCATTCACAATTTATATAAAACGCATTGCATTCTGGTCTACAGCGCATGTTCACAGAAATACGACAGCCAGCCTACGTAGGTTTCGTCACTTCTACAGAATGAAAAATGGTCGTAATACGAAAGACCTAATCTAGTATCACTCAGAATCAGGAATCCGGCCATTGTACTGACTGCACTTGCGGTACAAAAGAAATATGAAAGATCTTAGCATTGACATCAGGATTTGGGACGAACTTGCTCTTGACCGTTTTCATTGGATGCATTGTGTAAAGCGTCGTCTGCATGCAGGGAAGTAGCAGATACAACTCTTGTCTGCTGAACGCCGATCACGCCGTCCGCGTGTAACTGACGCCCAACGACCGATTTCTTTCTATCGTTGCGAGCGCTGCTTGAGAAATTTTTCCGCCTGAATCGGAATGATTAGTCATTAGATAATCTGTAGAACCTGAACAAATTCATGTGATTCCGATGTACATTATTGGTCAACATCGAACGAAGGAGGCAAACAACAGCATTCGATTCGATGTAATTAGATGGATTTGTCAATAAATACTAGTAGATACTTTTGTGAAACATTATAATCCGACTTCGAAAAGTCCACACACAATGATTGGTTCGATTAACTAAATCATATCCTTAATAAAACAAAGTGGCTGCGCGTTTTTTTCAATTTTTTTGGATATTTAAGGACCATTTAATAATCGAAGCAGGTGCTTTCTTTGCTTAAGCGTTTGATTAACCCGATTATCTTCCAATTAATGTTCCCATTTAGAAAGTCAAATATACGACCAAGTTATGGATTGGGATTCAAAAAGTATGAATATCGCCTACAAGTTGAATAAAGAGTCGCCAATTGCCGATAGCAAGTCGACGACCATCACTTTACGACCACAAGGCATGGAGACGTCGAAAAAATATAACCTCTTTATCGGTGTAAATGAAGAATTTGGCTTAGAACGTTTGGAAATGAGGTGAGGATTTATATATTTCAGCTAAAAACTTTTCATGTATCAAAGTTGAACAACCTTTTTAGAATACGTAATGAGCTGCTTATGCTAGATTCTTCAGCCAGATAAGCACCAAATTCTATCTGGTATAGTTGTGATGGAAAAGTGTGATCCAATAAAGTTTGAACGTGTTATGTGTTGCTCGCATCCACCTCACTTACAAAACGAGTGTGAGCAACACATTAATTTGGTCATTACCCAGCGCCTGGAGAGTTTGACCGGGAATCTCAATGTGATTTTGTTTAAAAATCGTGATCCATTGTACGAAACGTATTAACCAGTGGCGCCCATATTTAAGTTTGTTTGCAAAAACCTTAGTTTTAATGTGCAAGACTGCGAACTGAACATGAAAATCTTAACTTACACATTTACAGTAAGCAACAATTTTCGTCTGTGAACATGCAACTTTTATGGGACTGCAATCGTTCGATCAATCGGACTTAGACAGATTGCCTATTTTAACTCTCAAAGTTGCACTGCTTATTAGAATTTTCTTATCTATCCTTTTGTACTACGGATAGATTCAGAAAGAGAGCTGGTCTATGTTAAAACCGGTACATTAACATATGCTCTCTCGGATAATCTTGCACTGCCGGAGTTGTTCTGTTTGCTCCCATTAGGCGGAATGGCAAGATCAGATTATCAGAAATGAAATTTTGAATTTTTATGTAATATGTTTTGCAAAGACAGCACAATGAATGCATTTAATTTATCTGAGTGGATCGGATATCATTTTTCTATCACGATTCTCATCTCTACAACGTGTGTGATAGAATGGCCACTCTCCCTCGACTTCAGCGAAATCGCTGCAGTGCAAGCTACCGATGCCGGCATCGCACAGACCCACGACGCTTATTCTCTCATCACACCTCTCCCCTTGCACGATGGCTTGGGCAATATCCTTTGCGACCTATCGCAAAGCGCTTTCTGACTACTTACCCTGTCTCTTTTTGGACGGTGCATTAGTCACACCATACGCAAACTTTCCATCCTGGCATTCGTACTTGCGTTACGTTTGTAACGAAAAGGTATTATGGCCGAAAGCCAGTGGGTACGTGCAGCATGACATTTTTATGGCAACCCCACCATATTTGATAATAACCACGTGTACATCAAGTATTTACCCGCAATTCTCAATCTCCACAGTAAAGGGACGTCCGGAACATCATATTTGCCAATTATGTAGCGGGTATTTAGTACGGTATTATCGCTTGGTATATCCCGTGCGTGCTTTTCGTACCTCATCACCATAACTCAGTCGTGGCCGTAAACGCATGCACTAGAGTTTTTTTCCTCACACTTCTCGCTGCGAAAACCGTGACACGCGCCGCCCACAGATAGCCGACGCTTGTCGCCATCGTACCCGGTAGCCCTAATAGCACGCATCCTTCGTGTTTCCGTTCGGTACGCATGACCCTCCAGCTTTGTAAATCGTGGAACACGACATCGTCGGACAACCTAAACCTGTCGCCATCCTACCCGGTAGCTCGAACTACACGCATTTTCGTGTATCATAACCAGTATATATGCACCTCCGACTGTGAAAACCGTGGCACGCACCTCCCCCGGATCACTGTAGCTTGTAGTCATTCTACCTGTTTGCCTGAATTACACGCGTTTTTCGTGTATCCGTTTGGGACGCACCTCCCGCTGTAGAACAAGTGGAACACGCCACCTCAGGATCACCGACGCTTGTCGCCATCCTAGCCGGTAGCCCAAAATAGACGCATCTTTCGTGTATCCCAACCAAGATATGTGAAATGATGTACTGACTGAAGCAGATCTTTTTCAACATTGATGATGGAGGCGATACAGTTTATGTACCGATGACTTTGATCTTGTTCATGACGATTTTCGGCCAAAAGTATTTGCAAGTATACGAAAGACAGTCACTTAACGACTGGAGGTATTCTGCGTTGTTAGAACTGATGGCTGCATTTTCAGCCAACATGAGGTTACGAATTAGCACATCCCGTAACTTGGGTTTTGCTCTTAACCGCTTCAGGTTAAAAAGCCTTACCGTCACGCCGCTTTCGTAAATAAACACCCTCAGTCATCGCCCTTAATGTGTGCATCATCAGGAGAGCAAAAGCGCATAACAGCATTGGAGCAAGCAAAAAAATTTTTTATGCTTCGGCGAATTTTTATAACTTTGGAACTGCAACAGGTACAACCAACTGAAACTTCATGATAGAGCGGAACGATTTAATGAGTTTGGTTAGTTTGGAGCGCACCCTATAATATCATGCATTTTTATAAGATCATCCATACTGACGTAACCGAATGCCTCCGTTAATTCGATAAAAACAGCCAATAATGCCGTGCGCTGTTTGGGGCGATTTGTTAAGTTGTCGCAAGAAGAAGATTATGTCAATTGTTATGATAATCTTGCGGAAGCTTCTTTGAGATATGAAATAAACTTTATCAGCAAATTCTATAATCATTATTCGGCAATGATTATCTGTATATCTATAGCAACTAAATTGCACACAATAGCTAGAGAGGAGATTCGTACTTATTCGTTTCATTCACCTCGATCACACTTATTTATAAGGTGGCCAACCGCAAGTAAAAATGTTGATTTTACGTTTAATTTTCTTCTTCTTCTTCTTCTTCTTCTTCTTCTTCTTCTGAATAGACGGCAGGAGGACTACAGTCCGTGAAAGCCGCTTCACCTCACGGGTCTCTGCTATCTCAGCGTAGATTCCTCACGAGGAGTTACTGAGCTGAAAGAGTAGGCGAATCGCGCAGGATAGCGGGAAGTTCACCGTCCAATATGCGTTTAAACTGCTCTTCGGTGACTGCCCCGACTGCATCAGCGGAGAGTGCATTCCAAATATTGACCACTCTGGTCGACAGAGTAAACGATGGCTTCAGGTGTTCCGTTCGGCGCTTCTGCAACTTCAGCGAATGACCTCTAGTTCCGGAGTCCGTGGATATCGAAAAGAATTGTTGAAGTTCCGTTCCGTAATATCCAAGCAGGATTCTCCGCGTGACCAGCAAATCATATCGCATTCTTCGATATTCCAGTGGGAAAAGTTTGAGTTCCCGCAATCGGTCGTCATAGTGAATACGAAACATACCCCTCACGCACTTGGTAGCCCTCCTTTGGACTTTCTCCAGACGATCCTTCTCCCCTTTGGTTAACGGATAGTTCACCGGAAGCCCAAATTCTAATATTGGTCTGACGTGAGAGCTATACAGAACTTGAAAAACTTTGGGATTTATCTCTAAGAAGGATCGTCTCAATGCCCACCACATGCGGCTGGCAGAACCAACCTTTCTGGCAGTATCCTCCTGCAGTTTTGAGGGATGAAGTTACCATCACCCCCAAATCTCGCTCTACATCAACTATCCTGAGACCATGGCCCTCCAAATGATATGCATGTCGCATGTTGTTGCTCCCGATGTGCATGATAGCACACTTCTTTTCATTAATCGGGAGCATCCATCTGTCAGTCCAATTCCGAAGTTCATTCAAATCATTTTGCAAGTGGGAAGCGTCAGCGGCAGTCGTGACAGAAGCCCACACCTTCAGATCATCTGCAAATAAGAGACAACCACTGTTCAGAATACCGGGAAGGTCACTCACATAGAGTTTGAACAAGGTTGGCCCCAGAACGGATCCTTGTGGTACACCAGAAGTTGGGATAAAGGATGCAGATCTGGCCCCATTGACTTCAACGAGGCTTCGCCTTCCGATAAGAAAATCCTCAATCCAAGCAAGCAAAGAAGCCTCTATACCAGACATTCTTAGTTTCCAAATAAGCCTCTGATGTGGAACACGGTCGAATGCTTTACTAAAGTCGATGAAGACTACATCAACTGGCACACCAGCGTCAAGGCTTCTGCACCAATGTTCTCGGGCGGTCAGTAGATTGGAGATACATGAGCGGCCTTCCGTGAAGCCGTGTTGGGCATTCGAGCATTGTTGGGTCTCGCGCAAATACTGTTCTATCTTATCCTTTACAATCCGTTCCAGCAATTTGCCTACGACAGACGTAAGTGTAACAGGACGGTAATTTACAGGGTCTGATAAACTCCCACCTTTGAACATCGGCTTTACTATACCCATTTTCCAATCCTCTGGTAGACGTCCCGAATCGATTGAAATTTGGAATAAAGCGGCTAAAGGTGAACTGATGATCCTTGATAAAGGTTTTAATATGGCAGGGTGAATACCATCAGGACCTGGAGATGTCTGTACCTTTAGATGTTCGATGAGGATTCGCACCATGTCAGCCGTGATCTCAAAATTGGCCATTACTTCCGTCGGCGATATTTGTTTGCAGGATATGGTAGGCTCTATTGCGTAAACTGATTGGTATTGCGATGCAAACACCTCAGCTTTCCCAGTGTCAGTCTCTATAACCTCCCGTTCCAAATTTTTGAGAGAAGGTACGGGGTTCGATGATTTGACCCGTCGCCGAATGTACGCAAATAATCGTTTAGGATTATATTTTGAAGAATTTGCTAATTGAAGCTCGAATCGACTTCTTTTATCCTTCTTCAATTTTGAGCAAAGATTCCGTACAGCCCGATATTCTTCGTAATGGGCGTCCGATCGGCTCGTTCTGAATTTAATCCAAAGACGCTTTCTTTGCCGCAGGCAGGTACGAAGTTCTCTATCAAACCAAGGAGGGCCACGGGAGCCGGGACGATCTCTGGTTAATGGAGCAACATCCTCTAAGCGACGGATATTATTCAGAAACCATTTCCAACAGTCATCAATAGTGGAATCAACGGGTAACGTCCAGTCAATTGAGGCTGCTTGTTCAACCAACAATTTCAAGTCCATGTTCCAGAAGTTTCTCCGTGGAAGCCGCGACGGCTGGGCCGGTTTACCCCGAGTCCATTTGAACCGAATAGCACAATGGTCGCTTGTATCGATGGGCTGTTCCACGGATAAGTCAACCACATCTGACTCTCTGGGTGACAAGACCAGATCAAGAGTAGACGGAGTCTGGCCATGTCCATAGCGAGTAGGAACGAGAACGTGCTGCACGAGGTTCAAATCCAGAATCAGATTTAGAAACTCCCGTTGGTACTCATCCCCATTTGTAACGAGGTCCAACCAGTTGATATCCGGAGCATTCAGGTCACCGAGTATCATACAATCGTTCCTCGTCCCATGGCGGCGGAGCTGGTCAAATAATGCCATGATACGGGCGCAGGGTGAACGGTAGATGACACCGATCATTGCTGATCCATTACTGGACTTGATCTGACACCAAATGCTTTCAGCAAAACCACCATCATCTCGAAAACGATCAACAACCTCCACGGATAAATGTTCTTTGACGTATATCGCCACCCCACCACCATGTCGAGATCCAATTCGATCACTTCTGAGTAGGCGGTAATTCGGAATGAATAGCTCTGCATCAGTAATGTCGAGTGTCAGCCAGGTTTCCGTTATTCCAACGATATCTGGCTGTAGTGCCAAGACATGATGGCTTACTTCGTCAAATTTGTTCCTCAAACTCCGCGCGTTGAAACAGAGCACTTCGAAATACTTTAATGGAGAGCAGTTGGATGCTCGATCAGTATGGGCCTCCAGCGAACTTTGGATGGCCTCTTTACTACGCGAAAATCCACAATACGAAGGTCCTTCTCACCCTCCGATAATCTTTTCTTAAGCTCCATCGTAGCAGTCTTCATCTTGATTCTATCGTCAGGCGACAAATCTCGTAATATTTTATACAATAATATATAAAAATATTTTGTAACACAATAGTATTCAAGGTGATTATTTGATATTTGGTGTGACTTTTGTTTATATTAAGATGTATAAATGTTTAAAGTTGTTTTTCATTTCTTTGTGAAACTAAGGTTTGGTTAGCATTTTTATAAAAAAATGTTTTTGAAAAAAAAACTTATTTTGGTCACCGTAGTGTGGGCAACGAAAAAGGTTTTGAATGAATCCAAGCGTTTTCACATGAAGGTGGGAGTGTATAGCGTGCAATAAGATGCGAAAGAAGATAAGTCAACCGTGTTTTCATAGTTGTGCATGCGAAAAAAATATAATTTTAAAGGTTCGCGTGAGAAAAGGTCACTTACAACCAACGGAGTTCAAAAACTAAAACAAAGACATCATTCAAAATACTTTTAGTGAGCTCCTTGGCAAAGTTTACATACAACTTCTCATTTTCATCATTTTATCTCAAAATTTAATGCAATACTCTGCGAAAGAAAAATGCACACCGCGACTGAAATTCAACAATTGAGAAAAATGAGTTTGAAGTTTTACATAGAGTGTATTATACACAAATGATGAGACAAATCCATAAATGCTGTTGCAAAGTAAATAAATGAAGTCCATTTTGTCTATGGACAAAAATAAGACAATCTTTAGTTCATCAGCAATTGTCCCGGCCATACCAATGGCCCTTAATACGCCAACTTTGCCCGTGCTCTTGGCTCCGAATAGCGTCAGTTGCCTTTCGGCGCTGCTTGGCCTGCTGGTTTGTCTTTATTTTGGCATCTCTCACTCTTCTGGTATCTGCCTTCACTGCAAATTCATCTGCATGGTTCCTTGTAGCCAAATTCAGTTCTTTCAGAACACTCAGCAGGGCAGAGAACCCTGTATTGAAGCGTTGAACGGCAACTGTGAAAGCTGTGTCGACTGTGTGGAGACATGCCCACCGTCCATTTGGTAACTGCCTCCAAACCTTGGAGTGGAAAGACTCGTTGTTGTTTTTATTCTTTCCACCTAGACACCGCTACAGCAAGCTCCTTTCTGCAAAACGCTTTTGAAGGGGAGCAGCTGAAAACTGATTTCTCGGAGGAGAAATTGTAGATGATGCCGAGTGGGAACGTTGGCAACCAGGTTGCGTTAAACGAAGCACCAAAACTCCGCTTATTCGGTGAGTCTCAGATGGTGGGGATCTTCTGCTAGGGAGGCAGTGTGAATGCACGACGCCCACACTGTCTGCTTCATGTTGTCCAAGTTGACTCGTTTGTCGTTTATTGCCTTTCCAAAGTAGTTGGTCAGTATGTTTTAATTTTTTATCGGTTAATTTGCCAGGCCCACCGATTAGCTTGCCTGTTTCTTTGACTGATTCTCCAAAATTTCACAATGCAGTGCCCATGCCTTCCGTTACATAGTTCACACACTCAATTTTGTCAAAACGAGTATCACCAGAATAGCAGACGTTAGCGTGGAATTTGGCATCTTCATTCTCCATCATGCTGGTTTACCTGGGCGGGTGTTTCTCTATTAAGCGGCAAAAAAGTGTCACCACAGCATGGGTCTCAATGGCAGCACTGTTGCATTGAATGCTTGGTTGGCAGTAAAACTCATGTTTGCGCCACCATTCATCATATTTCGGATTGTGAATCTTAAGGGCTATTTCGCATCTTTTGCAGAAGTTGCTGAAAACGATGATTTCTAGCACTAATCCAGTGTAAATTTTAATCACAGTGACTATGCCATTGTGAAAGCATGTGCCTCTACGATGCTTGATGCCATCAAATGAAACAGAGAAATCCAGATCTCCGTTTTCGTTCGGAAAAGCGTTGCCTGATTCAGCGCATGCCATCCTCACAACAGCTGCATCTTCTTGTAAATGGGCATCCACAGTCCGGTTCGAAACCAAGGACAGAGTCTTTTATAGTGGTAACAAATCTTGTTGTGCATTGGAAGGGGACTTCGTGTCGCATCACGCGGTAATCACGCGACAAGCAGACCAATTCTATCACTCAAAATAAACGCCCAAGTTGTGAACCAATGAGAATGCGTTTTCGAATACAAAATGCTCTATTTTTGCGTCAATTGTGCCCTTGTGAATAAAAGTTTCCAAGTGAAATATAGGTTACGATCAAGGCCGTTTCTTGAACTTCAATGGATATGCTACTCTGCGGGGGTTGTGTAGCGAAATTGCCCGTAACCACGGGTTAAAAGCCAGCGTTTTTCGGGACATCTGGCAACTTCGGAAAGAAATCTTTCAAACCAGTTTTTCAAAAACGTATTTTATTTTCATAGTAATGAGTATTTTTAGACAAAATACTTTATGGTAGCAGATAAAATAGACAGTAAAGTATAATTTTCTGAAAAAAGCTCAAAACATTTTCTGAAGTAGATACTATGCATTTAGCCACCTTAAATAGCCCGATCTTTGTGCCTTACATCTGTTGTGAGACACACTCCTCCAGTCAGCATAAAAGAAGCCAATGGTGAACTCGCTGATTTCAGGCTGATTAACAATATTAGCTGAGCTTATGTAGAATATTTTCGTTACCAGGGGCCATTCCTTTCTTGAAGTATTCCAATACTTTTTTGAGATAATCAATATTAAGGTAAGCATATAGGTGTTCATTAGTCAGTAAATGATCAACATTTTCAAGTGGATGCTGTAAACCGTGCCTCCCAAGTGTGAAGAGGGAAAAAGTACTCTACCCCTCTGTCCATCTTCTGAGTTTCGCCAAAATTCGGATTACCGAGGACCAACTTAATGTTAGCCATTTTAAGTTTGTTAGACAAAGGCATCTTTTGATATAAACACAAAATATATTACCACTTTATCTGTAGTTTCAAATCATGCATGATAATGATAAGTAAAAATACATCAGCAAACAATGAAACATAATTTAATTTTCTTCATGCAAAAAATTATTTATTTTACGTATTTTTCATTTATTTATTTCTATATTATACTGCTAGAGTACTGCAGTAGATTGAAGCGAAATGTACATTACTTTTTCTAGGCGATCATCCTTTTAGACAAAGTGTATGTCTGGAAACTTGAATGTATGAAATCATTGGCTTTAAATGGTTTCAAAACAACAATAGCTATCTCTTGAAGAAAACGTATTATTCAAAAAATAATTTAGTTGGTTCTTGCACGCGATCGTTTTTACTGCCAGGATACAAAACATTTAATTCCTCTTCCATTCAACGTGAAGCGTAATTGCATATCTAAAATCTATTAAATTGTGTTGTCCCACAACATATCACAAAGTGCAAAAAGTGCACAACAAAGTTAAAATATTACAAATTGCAACAAGACAATCATGAATGTGCACCCCATTTTTAGCTGATTTTTTAAAAAGAAAAAGCTTCTAATTCACCAGCACACCGAGTGTTTAGGGAAATTTTCGAGAATTTACGTTTTTTTACAATAAATTTACATCGAAAACTAAACCGATTGCTGTTGAAGAGAAATAAGCGCGATTTCATTTTTTTATTCTTCGGTTGCCATTATCTGATATAATATGGGAACAACGGTACTAGACTGACCACTACAATAATGTCCCCAAGGATGAAGGAGTAAAAGCAAAGCAAATGGAGGCTTTATCGCGGTAGCCAAAACGTGCACGAAAAATCGAATTTTGTATAACATTTGACCAATTTCTGATATCTTCATACCCCTTAAACTTTTACACCAACATGGATTTCTGGTTGTTCGCTGGCATCACGCGGGGACTTCAAGATCAATTTTAATGTGTCTAGTATATCAAACTATCTGTATTTTATATATAGCATGGTGCATTATTTTATGTGTCTAGGTGAACAGATTTCGCATCTTTAATAAACCACGTTCTTCATTTTTCCTTTTTGACATTAAAAATTTGACCATCATAAAGCTTGTTATATATGCAATCATTTGCGTGCAATAACAACTTATTTGAGTTGAAGGTCAATATACCATGGTGAAGATGTTCGATTTGGTTATAATGCACTCCAGATTAATTAATGTTGACGAGTACATTTAAGATAATAATATAGCATAAAGTATAGCGTTACTTTTTACTTTTTCGGTGGAATTGATTCGACCACTACAAAATATATTAAACTTTGCTCCTTAAAAATCCGAACAAATTTTTCAAGTCTCTTTACTAATATAACCACATTCGAGATTCGAGAATAGCGTGCGAAAATGACCATTAACTGTGCGATATTACGTGTACGCGTCTGTTAACTAAATATTTCTTTTCTAATATTTTTGAGAATGAGCAGTTGCGAAAAAATTGTTAATTATAGTGGATTTATGAAAACGAAATGCTTCTTATTGTTGTACAAGGTTCAAGCTATGAAGCTATTGTCCGATAAAGGAGGCCTTATAAATCTGATCAATTTCTCGTTCCGATGCTTAGGTTAATGTGGGTTAAACCCACTGGCTTGAAACCAAAATCGTTAGTTGCTTGCATTTCCATCGCACACACCAGTTACTCACGTGAATGAACTGGTTGGTCATGACAGCCTTATGTAGCAGTGGCTTTAATCTTTATTCGCTAATTGTTCACCATTTATAGGCGATTGGATTCTGGTCCTACAGTTTAAATGAGATGAGTACAAACAACGTGAATACGATCATGCAATCCGCGCAATGAGACAGTTGATTCATCATCGTGATTTGATCACCATTTTTTAATTGAGTGATGGTTATAACCCACTTATGTGTTTGGCACATTTTAAAATGCAAAAATCTCTGATAATTACGTTTTTGATTGGAAATATGAAAAACGATGGAACTAAATGTAAGTATACAATGTCGTACTTGTATGATGTATAAGGGATGAGCATGCGAGCACCACGATATAAATTCAAGTAATTTTGAAAATTTGTAAAAGCTCTACTTAGTCCAGATCGAACTTAACTGGTTGGCTGAAACCCACGATATATGCTACTTAAATAAATGTCAGTAATAAATACTGTTGGAAATATCTAAAATGGCCAGCACTAATTAAGCCCGTTCATAGTCGCGATTTTGCTATTCAAAAAAGTTCAGCAAAAACAACAGATATAAATGCCAAATGTTGATAATTCCTTTTGTGGATTACAAATCTGAATACAGGTATGCATTCAAGCCGATTGCATTTGATACCTTTAATAAAAACCAATCTAAAATCTTGCGTCATTTTATATAGAGAAATATTGATTTCGTTTTACTATGTAATTGACTTTGTTAATCTCAGGTCCATTGATTCTTATTCAATACACGAAAAACAGTCACATTTGTTTTCTTTTCGTGAAAAGTGTCACTAATTCGAATTTGTATATTTACACATGGCGGCCACCGGAAAAGTTATTTCCTATCGATACCCGATCGATCGAAACCCCGCTTCTCGTCTGCTACCTGCTTCACAAATACGAAAAACGTATACAACACCAAATCCTGGCACGACAGGCTGTTATATGCCTCATAACATCACGGCCGAATCACGCAAGCCATTGTTGTTAGACCACGTGAAACTACCGACTCCCAATCAGTTACGCGAAACAATTCCATTGGAGCGTGATATCAAGTACAGTCGACCTGGTTTCAAGGTCAACTATGATCCACAGCCTAGTTCGCCGATAAAACAATATTCCATGTCTGATTTTCGCCGTTATCGGCGCTTGAAAGATTACAATCCAAAAATGGTGCCTAGAATGAGTGATATTTATTCACACAAATTTTGTCCGACGTGCTGTTCAAGTCATTTGGGAGGTGCGGTTGGATGCAAACGCGACCCGTTGTATTTCGCTTACTTGCATGGACGTAAATTGCCGTTCAGAAACCAACAACTAGATTTTCCATTTGGTAGAGTTTACTATGGTTATTTGTTAGAAAATTTAGACCAGCACCCAAAGGCCAACCATAATAAAACAAATTATGTTTGATTTGTTTGCTTGGTTGAATATGCATCCGTAGAAACAAAAATGATTATTATTAATTTTAGAGAGTTGTTTTTAATTTACTAGACTGTGACGCACAGTAAATACTATTCATTGACGGTGGGGTATGTGTGATTGAAATGTATGAGATTGATGAGTTTTGTTGAACGCATGGGCAAAACCTATCAACGTCTGCGTGCACATAATAATATTGAACAGGTCAACCTTATTCAAATTGGCTTGCAAACTCAAACAATGTTCAAACAAAAATCGATTTATCCTCCAATTTAATCAGCACATGTTTGTAGATGATTCGAAGTCGCGGTAAGCTCGATAGAACACATATAGTCTTTGGGGTCTCTGAGGTCAAGGGAATGCTATCCGTCTATAAAACCATGATAAAATAAAAGCTACACGTTGCGCGTTAATAATTTTCCTTATTTGTCATTATTCTACTTCTTCATATAGTCGCGAGTGATGTACAGATGCCCAACATGACAGATATCGCACATCTGGACACTTAGCACATTTAACGGGTCATCGGTCCACATTGCACACACTCACATTAATTGCGTCTCGAGTCATCACTCAAAACGCAGAATTCAGACATATTTATGGCAGTTGAAGCACCCAGCTTAACAAAATCCAAAGTGACGAAATTTCTAGAGTAAAAATAAGTGAAATCTTTTAAAAATCAATAGAAACAGTCATATTTCGCATGGCTTGACATGCATTCGTCCTGTTTTGAAGCGAAATACTCGACTGATTCCGAGCGTATGATTTCTTCGGACAGGATGTTTTACACGAAGCAAAGTTTGACCGAGAAAATATTCCGACAAAGATCCAGTCAACAATTTGGAATGTTAAAAGACATTGAATGTCTTAGTAAGGTCGTTATGCTTAAACAAATCTTTTCGGAGATGATTGTCGATTTGCGAAAATAAAGTTTCACCAAAGTAGATTTCACTGGGCCGAATTGTCTGCAAAATCAAGAATAGACGTCACTCTTATGTGAGATCCTAATCTTGCTGTTTGATTTGAACAAACTTTAACAGCAAGATTCAACATGACAACTTCACCAGAACCAACATCTAAAAACTAGCAAATGCTTTTTACAATTAATATATCAGAAAAAATTGAATTATCCAAAGCTTCTTTGATGACTAATTTCCAGGACGAGAAACAGGCATTGTTCATAGAGTTCAAACGTATGCCATCAGATGAAAACCTATGACTTCTCAGAGCAGCTTGAAACAATGTCCGATATGCAAATAACTGTAGTGCTGAAATTGACCTGGGTCTCCTTAGAGCTACAGATACTGATAATTTTCACGATATGTATGATGAAATCAATAGAGACATTGGTCCGAACATACTTAATATAGATCCTATCAATTCAGCATATGGTAACCCGATTGTCAACAAAACTCAGCAGATGGAAAAACCAGTCGAGCACTTCTCCTCTCTCAGCTCTAGGGACAGCAATTTTATATATCATACACTTGAAACATTTGATCGTTTTCCAACCATTAATCACCTAAATACTCATGGTGTGCTCAACGGACCAATCGGCAGTTTAACGAGTGGAAAGGCCCCTGCTGACGGCCGAATTCCACTTGAGCTCATCAAAAACTGTAGAGCAGCTGTATTACAGCAACTTCATCGTTTGCTTCTCTAGTGCTTGAATGAGGAGTGTCCCTCAAGAGATGTGAAAAACCAAGATCATGACGCTATTTAACAATAAGCGTAAAATTGAGTTGAATACAACAATAACCAAGCAATTTCTTTTCAAAATCGCACTCTAAATGGCACTCCATTCAGCATCTCTAATTGATCTCATCTCTAAACAGCCTATTGAAATCTCAGGCGTATAAATTCAAGTAAACAAAGATCGAAATATGATGAAATATCTATGTGACCGATCAAGTAGTGATATTCATGAAAACGAAGATTTTGTGTCAGCAGTGAAACGTTACCTAGAAACTGCACTCACCCATTGTTTTCGAAATTTTTGTATCCATGAACAATGTAGGATAAATATATCTATTCACACAGCATGAATGCTGTCAATGTCAACGGACACTTGCTAATATATGCACGATTAAACGAATGTGGCAAATATCTAATATTTTAGCAGACTATGAACGGTTATGATAGTTCAAAGGATTGAGTTAGTGACGAGTATATTCTAAAAATTCGTCCTTGAAGTTTCAGGTTCTCCAGCGCAAAACCCGCGTACACGAATAAAGCAATTTACGTCCTCTGGAAATATTTGGCGATATCAATACAGAAATGCCAAAATCTCTAGCAGTGTCTATTCATACAATAATCTTTATCTAAACTGGGATGATTTAATACTTCTTTATATTAATATTAATTAGGGGTAATGCGTTAATTTTGACCAGGCAGTAGCATAATAGCATGCCTCCATTCACACTCTAGATCAAATTGTCCACGGTTCTTCTTTGCTGTCTGAGTTTGGTTTATACGAAACTCTGCGCTCCCACACATCATTTCTGAATCAAGTGTGAACGTGTTCAAGGCTGAACTTGACAAGTATATGTTGACCAAATCCAACCTCGCACATCGATACCTAAGCTGATTTTTGATACTGACAAACCATCTTTGTACATTTTGTGTATTCCTGATATTTCTAATCTATGGTTACTGCATTTTAGAACATTGAAGCTTTGAATTATCTTGAATCTATTAAGTTTTTCAAAAATTTGTTCTCATTGTTTTCCTATGTGCTCAAGAAATGACTGTTTTATTTCTAACCGAGAAGTGCCAACATCTTTGAATTTTCTCTGCTCTTCTTAGTGCATATCGTTCGGGCGGGTAACCGACACATGAAAAAAATCATAGAAATTTGTTTATATGAAACTTAGAATTTGAAAAAATCTTGCTAAATTAAAAAAAACGATTACTGCCTCAATCAATTCAACATGAATATGCATGCTTCGAATGAAACTTCAATTTATGTATGGTTATACGAGGGTTGAGGGAATCTAGAGCATATTGCAAGCCAATTATCCGAAATCTTCAATGTGTAGTGCATAAGTGCAAAAATATAACTGAAATGTTACAGTAAAAACGGACGAAGAAACGAACTCACGGTAAGTAAAAGTTAATGTGTCAGGCAATTATCCAATATTACCAACTCCGAACTCCGTTGATTAAGAACGATTATTCGCGAAGTTGAGAAATGCGGCGACACGTTATTGGTGCCTTTAGCCGTTGCAATTCACAACCAACCAATAATGCAGCACCCGCGAACAAGGCAGAACATGTACGCGGACGGAAAAAGTATACGGTGTAATATATTGATTAGAACAAGCATCGATGGAAATGAAAATTCATTGAAAATGGAGTGAAATTACAATTTGCTGCCCTCAGAGCGTGAGTCAACGGATGAACGCTCGATATACCGTCTATGGTATATACTCAACCAGTCTCGCAGGGAACCTCACTCTACGGCCTATAGGTGTTTCACGTGGTGAAGGGTTAGACACAACGTGTGAGGACCGATTTGAGAGATCACTGCTCATCATAGGTTGTGTGGTTAGAGTCGAAGGGTAGCTTCTTGTAACGAAAATACTACAAATCATGTTTAATTGTTTTATGATATATTTTTCCATTTTCCATTATCGTGCATGACATAAAACTACAGAAAAAGAGGTACAACATTTTGTGTTTATATCAAATGAACCACCTGTCAAACAAACCTAAAATGCCCATCCGGTAATCCGAGTTTCGGCAAAACTCAACAGTCACAGTCTGGTGCCATATACCAAATCTGAGGGACGGTGTTTCGAATACCGAGAATTGCGATAGAAAGGAAATTTAGACCATTTTGTTCTCGAAGAAGTGGCTAGGGCAGAAATCAAATGTCGATGGAACTGTTCAACTAGTCCATTATCTACAGGATGGTATGCGATGGTACGCAGATAATCAAACCCTAGTAAACGGCTTAGTTCGCGCAACAATGCACTTGGGAATTGCAAACCTCTGTCGGTATTAATGGTAGCTGGAACACCAAAGTTGAAGATCCAAGAATCGACGAATGTTCGTGCGATGGTATCATTGGAAGTATCTTGCAAAGGAACTGCGATAGGATAGCATGTATATCTGTCGACACAGGCCATAATATAGCTATACGTTCGTGAAAATTTTAAGGGACCCACGATATGCAGGTGGACATGGTTGAATTAATCTTTAGGTAAAAAATGTACTCCAATCGAAAAGGTGTGTCAGTGGACAATGCTGATCTGGCAAGTCATAGAGAGTTATGCCCATTGACGAATTTCGCGTTGCATGTTGTGCCAGATGAAACTATATGTTATAAGTTTTACCGTTGAACGAATATTCGGAAGTGACAGTTCATAAAAAAGTCAAAAATCTTCCGGCGATATATTTGCATGACAAAGGGCTTGGCTTACCGGTCGATATATCACAATGGACCCTGACATCGCAATCGAGTATCGGCAAGGGAAAATTTCAATGACTTATTAGCTACGATTTCGGTTAATTTGGTGTCGTTTTCTTGGAGACTGGGTAGTTTTCTGTGGTCGAATACTGAGTTGTTTATCAGTTCGCTATAACAGCGTGATGATGCATCAGCGACAATGATACAGTCGTCATCGATGTGTCTAATATCTGATGTAAACCACCCAATGAATACAAGGTGACGGATTTCTATTGAAGAGTTTCGATTTCTCGTAGAACTGAAGACATAAACGATTGGCTTGTTATCGGTGAAGACGTTAAAGTTACGTCGTTCAAGTAAGTGACTGGTGAGTATAAAACCTAGGTAGATGACAGAGTTTGCGTCCATAAGTGCTATGCCTACCCTGGTCTGTTTGCAAATTACGCGAGAAAAAGGACAGTTGTTGAATTTCTCAGTTTACGTTTGCTTGTACGACAGCTCCGACTACAGCCTGACCCGTCAGGTTTCGTAGCCAAATGCGCGTTATCGTCATTTTTTACGTGACTTAGAGCGGTAGCATTGCTCGAAATTTCTGTAACTTCGACGAAGACAGATTCTGCTGCTACTGTGATTTGCAACGTTTTTGATTTACATTTCACCATATCGTGAAGCGGCTAAAGTATCTTAGCGGCGTTGAGAATAAATCGCCCACAAAAGTTAACGACGCACAGGAAACGGCGTAAGCTCTTTATTGTAGGGGCGTTGAATATTCGAGCATAGACCGTGTCTTTTCCGACAACGGGCTTATTGGTATTGAAGCACAAGCCTTATCCAGGCAAAGTTCCGGGCTGTGAACTGAAGTTCTCGTCTACTCGCTACTTTATAAGTAGCTGAAGGGACTAAACTAAGCCCCAACTGATCCAACGGCGTATTGCCGCGAGGGTTATTACAACCCCAGGATAGATCAGAGTAGAATACCATTCCGAAACGCTAAAATCTCACCGGAAGCACAGGACCGGTTTCGAGGTTTTGCCTCTCATCAGCTATGCGTATCCGCTGGACTCTTCGCGTTTCGAACTAGTATTTGTGTAGACGGATGGCGCAATGTGAATCGAAGTTCGCGTCTACTCGCTACTTTATAAGTAGCTGAAGGGACTAAACTAAGCCCCAACTGATCCAACGGCGTATTGCCGCGAGGGTTATTACAACCCCAGGATAGATCAGAGTAGAAGTTTCGAGCTTATTACATTACTGTCAATATTATGGCCAAGAAAATCAATAGTCGACTGGTCAAAAGCGCATTTTTCGGGATTGATAGAAACGCCGTATTGTGCAAAACGTTGGAAGATCTCACTGGGATGTGGTTCATGCTCCTCTTGTGAAGAACTAGCTACTAACACCAGGACGAATCTGATCCATGAAATTTTAAAAGGACTAGGCTGCGTTGCGCAAACAAAACAGTATGTGAAGGAATTCGATAAGACCGAATAACGTTATTACAGCTGTCTTAGCAATATCCCCAGGGGCCATGAAGATCTAATGGTATGCTCGTAAGAGGTCCAATTTGGAGAAAACTGATTTTCCGTCGAGGCTTATCAATAAATAGTAAATGTGCGGAATAGGGTAGCGATCAGATTGTGTATCGCTACTTAATGCACGATAGCCTCCGTTAGTACTCTAATCTCTGTTCTTCTTGGCAACCATGTGTAATGGCGATGCCAATGGACTAGTAAATAATCCACTTACACCAAGTGCAGCCATATGTTCAAATCCACAGTTTTTCCGCTTTTAGCTTTTCATGTGGTAACCTGCGAGCTTTAGCTTAAGCTGGAGGGCCTCTGGTTAACGATGTGATGCTGAACATCGTGAGTGGGTCTCTCCATGTATGATGATAACGATTATAGACTTTTTAACATCCGCTATCAGAAAGACAAACGATAATGCACGTCTAAGTCCGAGATCAAGTTTAAGTAGTTTCTCACCATAAGTCAATATTTTCGAAAAATTAGCCGCCTGTAATGTGATGGCTGATGAACGTAGATAAAGTTACCCGCAACTACGCGGTATAACGCAAAACACACCTCCGGTGTTTACGAGGAAGTAGAGTTTATTTGACGCATCGTATACATCCAGGAGGCGACTAGCGGGTTTGCCATGAGCAGTCGTCTCCATTACTGAATGTCTACCTGGTTTCCAGACTCGCTGGTTGTACCAGAATTATAATTGTTACAACCAGGGCGACAATTACGAGCAGCATTTCCAAAACGACGGTGGTAATAGCAAACCCAATGAAGATCGCGACTTTGAAGTCTAAATCGAATCATTTTGGACCGTTCCGTGTTGGAAATGATGAGTTGCAAGGACGGGAGGTCCTTAGACAACGTGGCCACGGTCGCTGCTAGCTTTGAGGTGTGACTTCATTCTGATAGTTGATTGATACTGGTTCTGGTAAAGCGTTCGTGAATTTTATCCGCTAGTTCAGTTACCGTGTCAAGACGAACTTTGTCATCGGCCACGTCAAGAACATCATTGGTGCTGGATAGCAAACAATTGAGTCAAAGTTGCTGTACGACAAAATCCATTAACTTTGTGTTGCCTACGAGAGAACGCATGTGACGTAATAGCTGTGACGGCGTTCTATCCCGACATTCTACACCAGAAAGCAGTTGCTTCAGCATAGCTTCATCAGAAACCATAGTGGGCGTTAGAACAGCAGTCTTCAACGTGTCCTAAGGTGAATTGTAGGGTATGGGATCGAGGACGTCTAGTACGTCTTTTGCGATATAAGATGATAACTGCGATTGTACGAAAGAAAACATGGCATCTTGATTTGTAATTAGTCTGAAACGAAAAATTTTTTCTATCTTAATGAACCAGACATGTGGGTTAGTGGGGTCAAATGATTATGTAATATATCAGTTAAAACAACCATCGATGGAAATGGAAATACATTTGAATAGAAAGTGAAATTTCAAATTGCTACAAATGTGTTGCTCACATCCCCATCCCTTACACACCACTACCGGTTTCTAGCGGTATGCCGTCGTCAGGTGGAGAGAGTAAGATCAGGTTCAGTGAGCCTTGAAACAGTGGATTAATGGTAAACAAGGTTGCACTTGTATGCCAACTGTTTAATAGGGGGTCGTACAACGAACCACGATGTTCAGACACAGAATCATAAAGTGATTTTTGGTCAAGCACTGGATGCGCTTAAGGATGACCAAAGTAATGTGTTGCTCACATCCCCATCCCTTACACACCACTACCGGTTTCTGGCGGTTTGCCGTCGTCAGGTGGAGACAGTAAGATCAGGTTCAGTGAGCCTTGAAACAGTGGATTAATGGTAAACAAGGTTGTACTTGTTGTTGTTGGCATCCGTCGGTCAAAGTCGACCATGGATGTACATCACATCGCATGAATTTCATGTTTTGCAGCTTTTTGAATGACTAAACAGTCCGATTCGGGAGAAACAATCTCACCAGCAGCGCTTGCAACGATAGTCAGAACTCTGTTGTATTGCATCAGTTGCACGCCGGCGGCGTGATCTGCGTTCAGCAGCCAAGAGCTGTATTTGCTCCCCCCGCTTTGCAGAAGACGCTTTACACAATGCCTCCAAAGTGAGCGGTCAAGAGCAAGTTCTTCTCAGCTTGCGGGGTCAATGTCAAGAGCTTTCATATCTCTTTTGCAAACATCTTTCTACCGCAAGTGCGGTCTGCCCAATGGTCGACTTCCTAATTGCAACTCACCGTAGAGTAAATCTTTCGGAATACGACCATTTTCCATTCTCTAGACATGACCAAGCCACGCAGGCGGCGCTGTCGTAATAGGGTGAACATGCTCTGTAGACCAGCTTTTTAAAGCACTTCAGCGTTAGTCACTCTGTCCATCCACGATATGTTCAAGATACGACGGATGCTTCGTAGATGGAAAGCATTCAGCTTCCGTTCGTGTCTTGCGTGGGTGGGCCAGGTTTCACTGCCGTATAGTAAAGCATTTAGTACGCACGCGCTGTATACCATCTTCTTTGTCTGTACAGTCAGCGTGCGGTTACCCCAAACACGAGAGTTCAATCGGGACAAAATGACAGCTGCTCTGCCAATCCGCTTATCAATCTCCGTGTCTAGCGAGAGGTTTTCCGCAATGGTTGAACCAAGATATGTGAAATGATGTACTGGTTCGAGCTGACAGTTTCCAACAGTGATGATTGGCGGCGATACAGTCCCTTGATCAAGGACTTTGGTCTTGCTCATGCTGATTGTTAGACCAAAGTCTTTGCATGCCGACGAAAAACAGTCCATTAGCTACAGGAGATGTTCTTGGGAAGCGAGTGAAGCAATAACGGCTGCATCGTCGGTATGTATATATGTATGTGAGAGTGCATGGTATTGTGCCTTTTACCGTGGATGCAAACATTGTTGGTAGTACATCAGTAAGTGCTGGGGATGTGAGCAACAAAAAACATTGGCAACTTTGAGCGTCTTGAGCGCTTCACCAGGAATCATTCTGTGGTTCTGTATCTGAAGACCACACGGTTCGTCGCACAAAACCTATTTGATAGTGGAATTCCGGGACAATACAAAGGACCATTCCGTAAAGCCACATAAATCTACTTACTATATGAATTCGCATATTTTGCTGCTTTTCGTTCTACTCTCATGATTAAACTGACTCACATAATTGACCTAACAAATTTGTTGGACATTCTGGCTTCAGATCTGCGCACATGATGTCGAGTTTAGCACACTTTAATAACGTTTTTTGGGAATAGCTATATAGCTAACTGTTCTTCACTCAAGAATTTGCCTCGGAGTTTTCTCTCGAAGCATTTGTCATAATCGGATAACAAGCTGGACTTCATTGCTAGAGGCTCTTTGAGACGCATACCCTATGGGAGCATTTTATAGATAGATAGATAGATAGACAGACAGACAGACAGACAAACATATAGATAGATAGATAGATAGATAGATAGATAGATAGATAGATAGATAGATAGATAGATAGATAGATAGATAGATAGATACCATCCAAGGCCATACCACCAGTGGAGTTAGTCGTGCGAAAGAAAGTAAAAAATGATATCGATGTAACCACCAAAGCAAAATGTGAAGGTAAATTTTGAAAGTGATTGGCTTAGGAAGCTGAGAAACCATAGTCTATTCAAGCGAAACTGGTTCAAACTGAAGATCGTAATTCAAACTGCAGGACTACAAACACTGTCATTTGTCAGCGGTGAGACTGCATTGCGTCGAAGAACATTGAACTGGCTTCCAAATCAACAGATGTCTCTTGAAAAGGTTCTCATGAATACCCATTCAACTTTAATGCTTACACACTATCGGTTCGTGAGGATTGAGTACCGTCAACGATGATGGTATGTGGGAAAGTGAGATATACAGTGGCCTAACCTGTGAACAACGTCGACAAAATACCGTCCTACAACGGAGCAATACGCACAGAATGATTATAAGTGGGGGAAACGTAAGTTGAATACGCTCTTATCGCACACCAAGCGATGCGTTATTGCTATATTCTCAAATCGGGATAAGGCTATAATTCAGATTGCATGTGTATTAAAACCGTGAAGGAATGACAGAGAACACTGGATTTTGAACCAACGATCGGATTGGTATGTATGAATGTATATGAATGAAAGCACAAGCCTGATCCAGGCAAAGTGCCGTGCAGTCAGAAACTGCACGTGGGCGATATTACTGTCAGGTTGTCCAGTCCTAGACAGATATGAGGAAGAAAAAAGAACAGGAAATGTTAGTGAGACTCCAGCCTGTTTCAGCATGCAGCTCACTACCGATGGCCAATTAATTTAGCACGGCGTCAGCCGCACAGCACAAAGTACTGCACGATTGCACATGTGTATGAATGTAATCAAAAGCCTGATGCAGGAAAAGTGCCGCACAGTCATAGACAGCATGTGGGTTAAGATACTAGACACTGCACAGAAGTAATTTATGATTGCACATGAACATATACTGCTCGTATATATGATGAGTGGTGCTGGGGACGCCGCTTTGTACCAAAATTCCCAAGAATCTTCATTGAAGCCGACTCATCATCCAGGAGGAGATAGTCGCACACAAGTGCAAGTATATATGCGGAAAACGAACGAGTCTTTGGAAATGGCGCGGCTATTCTCAAGCTCATGTGTTATCACATTGTGATGAAATTTTACTGTCCCTGTTTTCTATTACTAACTCAATTTCTATTTCAGTTCTCACCGTTATCATTTTCCATTCCAGATTGTGTGCCACAATTTCTAGAAGATTAAAACTTAATTCTCAGGCCATTGTCTTTTGATATTTTGATAATCGGATCTTTCAGCAATATTTATAACACATCAACATACGAATTTTGAGCTGAGGAGAATTGAAAGGGTCAGCGATGTTCTGTTTAAACTACCAAAGAGTGAAACAATGTTTAAGGTATTTGAGTACGAAGGCAGTAGTGAGGCAGAAAAGAAGATCAATAAAAACAACACAGAAATCACGTGATTTTGACGAGGAAATGCAGCTAGTTAATTAAAACGGACCGATAGAAATTATCGGAAAGTTTTCATGTTCTGTCTGTGACTGGGCAATCTCAGTGTCTCCGTTTATCTCAATTCGGGGCACTGGGTATAACCACACTGTTGTGATGTTGTACATATATACGTATCGGCATGAGAACAGTATGGCAGTACCAGAGTCTACTGACAAAGGTTGGGGTTTCGCGGTACTTTCCTATGCATCACAAGTGTTTTGCGCAGTAGATGCGAGTAAATCAGCACGAAATACAGCGAGAGGGTGAAACTCACTTATATCCCGGAGAAGCATTTGACCGGTACCGCTCCCGGGAACTGTGAGAAAGGAAAAGACAAACAATTTATAAGAAAATTGTTACAACCGAGAGCCTCTAATCTATTTCGGTATAACGATGAAAACTCATTCGAAATCCAGACAGCCAACGGCTTTTTTAGATGAATATATATGCTAAGAGACATCGCAAAGGTTGGTTGTTTTTACTGAGGCTCGTGGAAGTTCTATTCTGCGACAAAAACGCTAGAAGAAAATAAATGCACAAGGAAATAACAATCTGGAGGAAAATAATCATTATCGTATGAAAGCACAAGCCTGATCCAGACCAAGTGCCGCACAGTCAGAGACTGCACGTGGGCTAAGATACTGTCAGGTTGCCCAGGCTAGACAGAAGGGGAAATAGAAATGGTAGTGAGACTCTCGCGTGTTCCAGCATGTAGCTCACTAACGTTGGCCAATCAATTTAGCACGGTGTTAGCCGTGCAGCACAGAAATGCTGCCCGATTGCACATGAAATAATTATTGGGTTAAAGCAAACCCGAAAATTGGAAGCATTGCTTTAGAAAAACATCTAAGTCCATGATGTTGGTGAAAAATGAAACTCCGTAAAGTTGAACTGAGTTTCACTAAAAAATGGCCGTGGGCGAAGCTTGGACAAGGGAAAAAAGAAGCGTACGTGCAATCTGGCGTTCGTTAAACGAGTTTCACTGGTATGTAATAAAGCACGTGACAACAGTCAGTGTAAAAATATACGGATCCTCTAGTCTATTTTATAAACACTTTAAGGCGACAAAACGTTGAAATCAGATAGCCACCTACTTGTTTCTTGAAGTAGGAACAAAAATAATGGTTGATTGATGATCTGATTTGAAAGTAAAACAACGCTTTTATTCAGAACCCGCGAACAGTTGGTTGACGACTACATATAAATTTAGTTGGGCTATTTGCGGATTAATCTGCCAGAGCTCATGCTTGCTGACATTTTTTGTTCTGATTAGGAATGCCACGAAGTCTATGCGGCACTTTGCCTGGATCAAGTTTGTGTTTTTGTACGCATACTTAGACCTGAGTGAATTGTGAACATCCATCAAGGAAGTTAGAGCAGCAGGTCCATGCAAAACGGGAAAATAAATGGTAAAAAACAAAATAACACATGCGTCTGTCGAGCGATTTCAATCGGCATAGTTGTTCAGATTGCTACTACTTGGGGTAGAAAAACGCTGAAGTTGAAAATAAGTTTTGTGAGATTACACAAAATTAGCATCAAATTCCGCTAGACTGTTTCTCGTAAATTACGGAGTAGGTCAACCGGGGTGTGATATGGAATGTGTGGAATATTGCAAGCCATGTTCAATAAAAATAAAGAAAATTAAAGGAAGACTAACCTTGATCGACGACCCTTTCTGGAGCCGAAAGAACGGGATCGCGACCGTGAAGTATAAGGTGAACGGTGTCGTTCTAGTCGTCTTGAGCGAGAAATATCCATCATTATCTATTAATAAGCGAATAGAAATGCTGAAAGGAAAAGAAAAAATAATCAACAGCCGAACAACCGGACGAAAAAATAAACTACATCACGGTAACTTTTTAAAATGGGTTTGAAAACACATCCTACTGCTTTCTGAAGACAGCGTATTGCGTGGCTGCTCAAGATTTACCAACGATTGCTTGAGAGTCAACGATCGGTCGCAGACAAGTAAATAATTTTGTGTTAGAAGGCTCACAAATTGCTAGCAAGTCCGAAGTAGCGTTAGTCAAACCTCGTATGTTTGTTTCCGTGATAAACAGTTCTAACAATGTTTGAATGCCATCACACTACGAACGATGGATCATTTATTGTGGCGGCGCAAAGTTTAGCACAGCACACAAAAATACACTGCAACACTATGACGGTTTAATAGAAAAAACACTCCTCAAATTAAAATTAGGTCAGCGAGTCAAATGAATGATGAATGTAAACAATTCCATCTCGAAGACTCTAGCCGTGTTCGAAGTGTGGGTAATTTGCCGATATTCCACCTACTATCTATAACGGTGTCAGCTGACCTATAAATGGATGATATCAGGAGCTGGTGTTGAGGAAAGTGCGGCATGATCACATTGGACGAGACATTGCCATTTTCGCGCACCTGCCACCGTGCCAAAATGATTTACCACAAGTATTGAACAGCGAGCGAAAGAACGTTAGAGTACCAGCCACTCATTTCTAATTGCTGTCTAGGTCTGGTCAACCTGACTATATTTTATCCCACTTACGGTCTATGACTGTGCAGCATTTTGTGTGGATCAGACTTGTGATTGCTTGCACGCATTGAAACATCTATACACGCACATATATACACCAAACAAATTCGCTGCTGCGAAATTTAAACTCCACATCTAAACCGATCAGCTCAGATTTGTACTAAAGGTCAACAACACATAGGGAAAGGATGACGACGAATTAAACAACATTCAAACGCAGTAGTAGAGAAATTAGATAGCCACAGGAAGTATAATCGTGGTGCAATTGCCCCTTTTGACGTACTCCGCAATAATGATGAACCTAATTGTATAAAAACTACAAACATTCTGATTTCAAAGAGAATATTTTTATGGTTTACAAGATATCATCGAAAACGGATGTCACACTATCCTACACATCAATAGAAAGCGTGTTACGCATTTTAATCACAACATCCAGAAAGAGCCATTTAGGTGGTAAATAAAAAAGAAAATAGAACACGGGAATCAAAAACAAAAATCGGCATACTCTTTATTCATAAAAACGAGGAAACGGGTACACGCGGTATGTTTGACGGTAAATTTTTCAGGAAAGAAAGTGGCGCAAGAGCGATAAATATCTACACAGAAACTTAAGTAGGAGAAAAAGAAAGTTTTAATATTGCTACGAGAAACAATAAGCATTGATTTCTCGGATCACGGCCACGCGATAAATTTTAGATCACAGGATTGGAATTGACGTTGGAGATCGTTCTCGTACCTCGCTTTCCCTAGATAATTCATAATGAGAGGCCACGATACGCGCGCATGTGGCAATTATTATCGTATTGAGAACTGAATGGTCGACATCGAATGGCAGCAAGTGAGGGGCCTCGAGTGTACGCTGATTGTGGATACACCGGAAATTGACGAGAGTATTCCGATAGCCAATCAGTATTGTGTGCATTTGATCGATTACCCGAGACAAGCGAAGGCGAAGGAGCGGATGATTCATTGGTTGGATTAATCAACCTCGCCAGTGTATTGGATTTTACCACACGAGCATTCCCATCGGTTCCGGACAAAGGTCTGTTTGACTGAACTCCCATTCGACGAGCAGCTGCTCGGAGAGCCGAAGGATAGACCTATGAAGGGTTTTTGGGAGGTAAGTGATTTGTGGCAATTTAGTTTGTACATTGTGAAGTAGTAATACACAAAAACCGATAAGCAGATAAGCAAGCGCGTGAAAAAGGGAAAGCAGGCAAGCGGAATATGCAAAAGCAAATGCACAAAAAGCAGCTTATTTTTGTAGTTTCACTGCATGCGATTTTGTGAGTCTTTTGTTTTCATGTTTTTCATCAAATGATACCGGATTAAAAAATTATGACACATGATAAAATACACTGCAGCCACTGACTTCGGTTTGCAGCCATATTTCGTACGGTTTCCAGCTAACTATTAGGTGGAGCTTTTAGACCCCACTCAGGCAAATGAATACGCCCAACTGACCCCACGCTACGTTGAGTTTCTTCATCCCAACGCGCCACGTCATGGATTGGCCATCCGGTCGTTTCTCCCAGCTTTTATCAGGCTCTGCGAATCAATCAACAAGCGAAGTTGGACTTTGAAGGTATTGTGTTACAGGAAACACTAAGCACAGCAAACTTTCTTATGATCCATACACACTTTGGATCACAGTCAATCGATGTAAACAACGCTAGTGACCATTTTTGTAGTGCTAATATTCCCTTCACATATCGACGAAGTTTTTCATAACGACAAGAAAAACGCGATGGCGACCTTTTTATCCTTGCACCAAGTCCTGGGACAGCATGCAGAATGATAAGCCGAGAGAAGACTGTATATATGAAATCACAAGCCTGATCCATGCAAAGTTGTGTACAGTTATAGACTGAACGTGGGCTAAGATACTATCGGGTTGCCCAGGCCTAGATAGATATGGGAAAGGAAAATGCAACAGTGAGACCCCAGCGTGTTTTCGAATGCAGCTCATTGCCGGTGGCAAATCAATTTAGCAGTGTTAGCTGCATAGCACCGAAGGGGTGTACGAATGCACATCCATGGATCCGATAAAAGATTATCATTGCATGTATTCTAGCTTTCTCAAACGAGTGAGCATCCATAGTTTGTATGAAACTAACTTACTTAAACAGATATGTATATGAACAGCACGATGCCATCGAATGAGCAAAATTTATTGAAAACCCTAACTTTAATGCACCGGTCACGTTTCATAACAGTTATAACGCTTAAGTAACGGCGTCGCCAACCAGACAGTTACGCAGCCCGTGTAGTAATGTATGATGCGCGCCAACACTGCTGGCTCCATGCTCGTGATTTCATCAATTCCTGGCATTAGCATTACCAATTGCACTCGACGCTCGTCAGTTAAGATAAAGCACAAATTGTGATGTTGCTATAAATGAAAAATGTGTTGGTGTGGTGGACTGATCAACGTGAGTAAACAGTTATTACCAGAACCACTATAAAAATTCAGAAGAAAAGTAATGGTCAATGCTAAACAGTCGAACATTTGAAATAGATAAGCCGCGTAAAACAATCGAACACGTTGATGATGAACTTGGCGAACACGGTACACATGTTGATTCATAGCATCAGTTTAATGTGTCGCTCTTTTTCGCAACAGGTTAAATTGAGACAAGAGACATGTTAAGCTTTACTCTTCCAAAAATTAAATTGGATGGTAATCAGAAGACAATTCGAATGAAGTAGCGTTTCTCTGAGATACACGTGCTAATATCACTACGCACTTTGAATTTTTCCTAATCAAACCCAAAAAAACTCAAGATGGAGTGAACTCAACCTTGTTGGCAACCTAAAGCAAATATGCATAGTGTATGTAGTTCTTCATGTGATGGCAGGTTCATAAAACTTCGGAGTAGAAAAATATCAAATCTTTAAAAAATCCCACCGTTACCTGTAGTTTACGCACCATGAGAATTGAACGGTCAAAACGCTCACTGAAACTTGTTGCTATCGAGTCTACGTGGTCGCCTCCAAGTGTAAGAAACATTAGCTGTCGCTGACGTTTGAAGTACAAGATAAAAGGTCAAGTCCTACGATGGAAAACCTAAACGAATCTCTGGCGATCAAGCACTGAAACATTTTGAGGTGAAGTAATAGGGTTCAAGGAATGATGCTCCTGCAAATGGTTGAAAGCTACGTGTGCAATTTCTGTGGAGACGGAAGCTCCATGCAGAGCATAGCTTAGGTTTATCCGTTTTATCAGAACATTGTAACTCGAGTATCTGAATAAAATTTTTATACTTGTGGAAGGTATTTTGGGCGGAGGATTTCCAAAAATGGACCCCTCCCAGGAAACGAACACGCCCTTTACACCTTTAGGTTACCTCTAACCCTGCTCGTGAGAAACCTCATTTTTTCCAGCATAGGCTAAAAGGAGTTGTGCACCTTGAATACACGCAGGATAAACGTTTGGAGTCAAAATCGCCCAAGACACTGAACGGATAATACCTTTGTCAATGGTGGACGCATCTCTACGGCATTCGGGAAGCTCGATTCGCTCGTCAATCACTATCATTTTTAATACCGGGTCTCTAGAGATTACAAACACAACGTTTATCTGTAATCTTAAAACAAGAAGAGCACTGGACGATGCTGGCACACAAAAAGCATGTTGCTAGTCTTTTATAGGCGTTATTCCGACTGCTGCCGACAATCATTTTATGTGGGTATGATAGGTGTTTAGTTATAAGCACATATTTCCAAAGATACGATCGTCGATCGGTTTTTACCAGTGATTCTTCGCTTGTAAGGCCATTACGTTACCACCGCGACATCACAGCCGGTTCTTCGGGATGACCGATGAACAAAATCAAACGTTGAATAGTTTGAATTTGTATGTGATTGTTAGATAAAAATCAATCACGTTTACCCCCACACATGTAAATGGGTTAAATCTATGGGCTTGTAGTGCAGACTTTTCTTCGTTCACTACAGGCTTGAACAAAAATCCGCATTAGAATGTCACTCAAAGCATGTAATGAAAATCAAACGTTGGTTATATCAAAAATTGCTGTTACAAAATTGTACTGCACTAATTTACCGCGAATGTCTAACAATTCGAAGTATTTAATATTGACATGTGACATTTATACAAAATTCGGGTAAGCATAACTTACATCATTGGCAGAATTTATATTAAAAGTACGTTTGTTTGATGCTAGATCGCAATTTCCAATACCATAGGGAACAAAACGCTTTGTTTGCACGGGAGGATGGTTTATGTGGGATGCACGCACCGTTTGTGTCCACGTGTCTCTAACATCGACAAGCATATGGAAGTTGACATCACATGAAACATCCTTAGAAAGTTTGCTGCTTTGAACGAGAGGTTCGATGTCACCTGAACCATTAATTGTTGACGTACAATAATTAATTAGCAATAATATAAGCTTCTTACTGTGGCTTGGTTGGTGATTCAAATGAATTCTGCACGTCTACTTGAGAGTGTGTAATACCAGAACTTTCATTAGCTTCCCACGAAATTGGTTGATGTGTGTAATTAGAATTACGCCTAGTAATTCTAAATTCTAAATTTTGTTGATATTCCTGGGAGACACAATCTGAGCTTGTGTAGGATGAGGTATACTCCGACAAGTGGGGTTTGAAAAGAGTACTCGGCGCGGCAGTATTCAACATAACAGGACTAATTTTTACGATTTGCGCGGGCTACAAACAGGATTCAAGATTAACGGTTGAAAAAGCAAATAACTTCACAATAACCACAGCGTAGAAGAATATATATATATATATTCGAAAAGTGAACATCGTTCACTGAGTTAACGAACAGAAAATCGGTGAAATGTGAGCGATAAATCAATATGGCGTTACGGGCAATCGAAACGAAACCATAATGTCTAAGTTAACAAAATAAGATGATACGAAAATATAAGACTGTAAAATTACTATAGAATTCTCCCTAGTGTGTCGGGAACAAAAAAGACGCTCAAAAAAGCATTAGGTTATGGAATCATCAAACTTTGGGGAAAAAATGGACCTCACGACCTGTGCCTGTTTGACTGTTAGGGTCGGGTAGTTTGAGACACGATGTTAATGGGTGTTTATCAAGGGAATCTGGAATAAGGTTGTTTTCTGGGGAAGTTGAAGAAGGATAGCATTGGTCTGTAGTAGACGTCTGTAGAGTAATTTCTCTGGTATTTGATTTCGCTTCTGATGTTGATTCCACGTAAGCGACTTTCAGAAGGTCGATACTCACGGTTTATTTTGATCCATTCCGGTAAATAACGAAATACTTAGGATACCTGCTGAGCACCTTGTACGGACCAGTGTATGGTGTTTGAAGTGGTCGACGTACATGATCATCACGCACAAACACAAAGTCGCAGGTAGACAAGTCTGCTGGGATGTAGAATAGTTGAGCGCGTTGGCGAGTTGGGATAGCTCGTAATGATTTCATGAAGCTACGAAGGCGACTGACATATTGTGAAGCTGTAGGATCCAACGGTGAATCGGAAGATGTCAGGAATTCGCCAGGTAGGATGAGTGTACTCCCGTACACCATCTCTGCATCTAAGCAACCAAGGTCTTCTTTCACGGAGGTACGAATATCAAGAAGCACGAAGGGCAATGACTCGGACCAACATTCTAAATTCCCGTGACTTGATTGCAGCTTTGAGTTGCCACTGAAATCTTTCGACTAAGCCAATTGAAGAAGAATGGTAGGCTGTAGTCTGTATGTGCTTCGTACCGAGTGTTCTATTCAATTTCCGAAAAAGCATTGAGTGAAATTGGGAACCTCTGTCAGTGGTAATAGTGATCGGTACACCGAAGTTGATGATCCAATGTGGTACGAAAGCACTCACAACCGTTTCTGCACTGAGATCTGGAATGGCTACAGCCAATGACCAACGGGTAAAACGGTCGACGCAGGTCAATATGTAGGAGCATTCGTTAGAGCACGCTAATGGACCAACGAGATTCAAGTGAACGTGCTGAAAGCGCTCAGCAACCGGTGGAAATATACAAGGGGAATTGATGATGTGACGTTTGATTTTGCTCTGTTGACATCGGAGGCAACTATTGGTCCAATGTTGAATGTCTGTATGCATGTCAGACCAAAGGTAACGAGAGCTAACAGCGTTCGAGTAGCTTTTACTCCGGGATGTGGTAAACCATGTAAATGCTCGAAGACTGTACGTCTCAAACCTGAAGGGATAATTGGACAGGCCTTACCAGTAGACATGTCACAAACCAGATAAGAATTTGAATTAGGTATCGGAATACGGCGAATTTTACCCGATTGTGAAGTAATGTTCCGGTTTATTACAGGGTCGTTTTGCTGCGACCGTGCTAATTGCTCAAAGTAGATTCCTAGCAGGTCGATATCACTCAACTAAATCCGAGAGAAAGCATCCGGTATTGTGATTGACGAGAAGGAAAGATATCGAATGTCGCTCGTGAACCGTCCTTGCTATCAACATCGACTGTCAAATTTTTATATACGAATGCCCAATGCTTGACAAACAAACTACACGAATTGACTGAACTAACTACCACACACTCACCAGACGTGATTGCCGTAACTGAGACATGGTTTCAACCAACTTTAACACACAATGAAGTTGCCATTGGAGGTATGTCCCTACTTCGTCACGATCGCCTGACTCGAGGAGGTGGTGTTGCGATTTACCATATTCCGAGATTGCTCTGCCAAGAGATCACTGATGATGACTTACAACTGCAAGACACATTATGGTGTTCGCTTAATGTAGCAGCAGGAGGAAAATGCATAGTGGGTGTGATTTACCGTTCACCCTCAGCCGACGTAGCCTACAATTCAGCATTACTTGCAAATATACGCTTAACGGCTAACAGATACCGCGGCAGACTTCTACTTATCGGAGATTTCAATCTGCCGAACTTTAAGGGAAATTCATTTCATCCAGAAAACACTTCAAATGTTTTATACCAACAGTTGCTTGAATAAATTCCACTCTACAACCATATTTTCAACAATACCCGATTTCGTGGTACTGATACGCCGTCTTTCTTGGACTTGATACTGACAAACGAAGAGCACGTGATTGAAAGTCTCACTTATGAAGCTCCAATAGTACTCAGTGACCACTTAGTTATTACGTTTGATTATATTTGCCAGGCAATCAGAACAAGTGACATCAACAAGGTGATTAGAAAAATTGACTTTTCACAACTTAAATCTACTCTTAAGAACACACAGACCCTGGTCTTAAGTCCGACAGCGTGGATGATAAACAAACTTAAATCTGCCGTTGAAATGCACTCTCATCTTGTTCCAAAGGTGCAAAAAATGGATATACGTTTAAGCTGAGTAGCCGAACACGAAAATGGTTAACTTTGCGTAATGCTGCATGGCGGGCTAATCGACAAGATACCACTGTTGAGAGTTGGGAGACATTCCGGTTGCTGGGAAACAAGGTAAACAAACTTGTTGTTGAGGACAAACTGAATTATCAAAAACATTTACTCAACAAAATGGAATCAAACCCCAAAATTCTCTATCAGATCATAAATAACCGGTCTAGGGTGAAACCAGGGGTTGCTGCTTTAAAGACGCGTGATGGGACAACAACCACAGCATCGGAATCTGCCGAAGTTCTAGCCCATTTCTTCTCCACTGTCTTCAGCCTACGAAACACCGTTACCTGCCCCTTAACTCCCGTCACCTCACCTGAAAATGTTTTACAACAACTAACTATTACCCCGGACAGTGTCCTCCGAACATTGCTAAATCTCAACACGAAAAAATCTCCCGGAGCTGACGAAATTACCCCGCTGATCCTCAAAAACTGTGCTTCTACTTTGTGTACGACCCTGACCTACTTGTTTAATCTCTCTTTAACCCAATGTTTCGTTCCATGTGATTGGAAGAATGGCATCATTACTCCAATCTACAAAGGAGGAAACCGTTTCGAAGTATCCAACTATAGACCAGTAACACTACTACCGGTGATATCTAAAGTAATGGAGCGCCTCGTTTTAAACAGCGTCACAAAACATCTGGAAGACAATTGCTTGCTCGCAGTCGAACAACACGGCTTCAGAAAAAGACACTCTTGCCTTTCAAACCTTCTGCTCTCCCTCGATGACTGGATACAAGCTGTAGACAAAGGTATCACCATACACGCGTGTTATCTTGATATGTCCAAAGCATTCGATCGTGTCAACCACAGTCTGTTACTACAAAAAATGGAGCAATGTGGCATCAATGGTTCATTACTAGCCTGGTTTGAGGATTATCTTTGCGACCGTGTCATTCGAATAAGGGTTGACGGTGCTTTATCACGACCCATTGCAGTAACGAGTGGGGTGCCGCAGGGATCAGTGCTTGGACCAATTCTTTTCCTGATCTATGTGAACGACTTACCGAAACTTATTCGCAGCTAAATCTTGTTATTTGCGGATGACATCAAGCTGTGGACACAAGTACGCACAACTGAAGATTGCAGACAGCTTCAGCTGGACGTTGATGCCTTACAGAACTGGTCAGTTAGAAATGAACTACCTTTCAATTTCAGCAAATGCAAGGTATTGACTGTTGGAAGACATTTTGAGTTCTCTTACACCCTTGGTTCCCATATTCTTGAAAGCACTGACAAGGAGAAGGACTTGGATGTGTGGGTGAGCAGCATGTTGAAACCATCGCATAACGCCACAACTGTCTGTGAAAAGACGTCGCGAGTACTGCTTCTTCTTAAACGCGTGTTCGGGAGTTTCACGAAGCAAACTGTTCATCGAATAATTAATACGTACTTGAGGCCAACCATGGAGTATGCGGTTCATGCTTGTTTACCCTGGCTACAGAAGGACATTAGCCTCTTGCAGAGAATATATCATCAGACCACCAAGCTCATACGTGGTTTAAAACATAAACAATACGAAGATCGGATTACAAGCCTCAATCTCTTCGACTCTCGCTACCGCCGTCTTAGAGGCGACTTGATTCTTATGTTCAATATACTGCATACCCACAACCATCCCCTGAATCAACTATTCACACGACTACCACCACGAACAAGCCGGAGTCATAACTATACAGTACTTATTCCCGACTCGAGGCTGAACTGTCGAAGGTATTTTTATTCTGTACGTGTATGTTTTACTTGGAACTCCCTACCCCGTAACGTTGCACATTCACCCAACTTGGATATATTCAAATCGAACTTGGACAACTTCATGTCGACCAATCCAAACATTGAAACAATATATTCTGCATCATAAAGCTTTGAACCAATGCATCCAAGTAAACTATACATATTTACCCTATCAAACCGGTTGAAAACAATTTCTGCTCTGTGTATTTTTACGTGATTCCTGAACTAATCAGTAGGCAAACAAACCCCGTTTTACTACCTATGTTATTTGTAATTCGCATATTATTCTGTGGTTTTTGTAAAGCCATGTGCTTTTTAGACCATTAAATTGAATTGAATTGAATTGAATTGAATTGAATAATCCAGCTGACGTATTTCTCGAGGCCAATATCGATCTAAGGCTGCAGCAACAGCAAAAGTTAAGGGCATGTGATCGGTCAATACTGTGAAATCACGGCTGTCAAGCAAATGTCTGAAATGTCGTATCGCATAATAGATAGCCAGTAACTCACTATCGAACGTACTGTATCGAGTTTGAGCTGTTTCAAGACGACTAAAAAAAGCTAGCTGCTTGATGATATTGTCTACTTCTCGTTGAAGGGGTTCCCAAGGTTGTCACAGCCGGGGGTGGTGGTGGGGATAAGCTCTCGCTACCTACAAAATGCTCACATAGGGCGTGCGTCTCAAATAGCTTCTGACAACCGAAGCCCAACTCCTGGCTTGCTCGTGGCAGAACTGCTTCTATTGACGGGAGAAGGGGCGAAGGCGGGTGACTAACGCCTCAAAACCAGTTCGCTTCGGGTAGATGGAGCTCGTCAGCCTGGGAGGGCGGTCCATCTAGGGGATGGAAACCCTGACTCCAAACCTCCGCTTCCTGTGGATTACACAATCACTATACTCCACCGAGGACGGTTTCAAGCCCGTCTGCAAAAGGAGGAGGGTTAGACGCGGGGTCAGCAACCTACTCTGTAAGCACCTCAAACCGCTACTGAAACCAGAGCAACATGTCATACCAAAGTAACATCTCCATGCTTGAATCGAGAGGAAACCTCATCTAAGGTAAAATGAAGCAGACTGGTAAAAACCCACCAGAAGCCAGTCAGCAGATGAATCATCTGTCGATGAAAGCTACAACAAAGATTGCCACATGAACGTCCGTACGATGTATGAGACTGTAAAAGCTGCACAGGTCGCAAAAGAAATGCAAAGGTATGGTATACAACTGCTGGGAATATGGGAAAGTAGATGGAATGGATCTGGTATGTTGGTTATGACATCTGGGGAACGGATTATTTACTCAGGTCATGAAGATGAGAACCATAGTCATTCAGAAGGCGTCGCCATTATGCTATCCTTAATAGCTGCAGGCGCTCTCATTGGATGGGAACCTGTTGAATCACGGATAATCACAGTCAGATTCAACTTCAAGGGGAGAAGTGTGACGGTAATTCAATGTTATGCGCCCACAAACAATGCTAGCCTTGAGTCGAAAGAAGAATTTTACGTGCGTCTGCAGTCTGTCCTAGACAAGACACCCAAGCGAGATATCAAGATTTTGATGGGTGACATGAACGCGAAATTGGGTCCAGACAACACAGAGAGAGAATTCGTGATGGGTACGCATGCCCTAGGTGAAATGAATGAGAACCGTGAACTTTTCGCATATTCTTGCGCGCTCAACGATCTGGTCATCGGAGGCAGCATCTTTCAACACCGAAACATCCATAAGGCCACCTGGACATCACCTGATGGTGTTACTGCTAATCAAATCGATCACCTATCAATTTCACGAAAATGGAGACATAATCTCCTTGATACACTCGTAATGCGAAGTACGGATGTTGCTTCAGACCACTACCTTCTAATGGCCAAAGTTAAAATCAAGTTGAGAGCTTTCTACGAAACCGGCAGTCGGCCTAGTTTAAAATATCACACTCAGAAACTTAGAAAAGAGCGTACAAGAGAGATTTTCTCAATCTCACTGAAAAACAGATTCGAATCGCTCAACAACTTAACCCCTGAACTCTCAATAAATGAACACTGGACCGCTCTGAAAGACTGTTGGCAAGACACTTGTAAGCACGTAATTGGCAGACGGGTAAAGAAAGACAAAGAGCGGATCTCGAGTGAGACCTGGACACTGATCAACTTGAGACGGCAGCTGAAACAACAGATCCTCTGGTGTGAAGACACCAAGCAGAAAATCCAACTGATCGAAAAATAGGGCTCCCTAAATAAATACGTGAAACAAAGTGCCAGAAGTGACAAGAGGCGGTTCTATGAAATGCTGGCAACGGAAGCGGGAAATGTAGCAGAATAGAGCGACCTCAACATCGTCTACAACATTACCAGAACCCTATCAGGAAGAAAAATACGGCAAAATAGTAAAGGACGGTGAATGTAACCTTATCAGTCACGAATCGGCGCAAAGAAAGCGATAGATGGAGCACTTCAAGGAACTCCTAAATCAACCAGCACCTACTCCAGTCACTGACATCCCACCACTAGCAAATTTGCTAGACGTAAACACCGATCCCCCCTGTCGAAAATCGCTGAAGAATGGCAAAGCACCAGATCCAGATGGGATTCCACCAGAAGCTCTGGAAGGCTGATTTGGACACCTTGGCTGATATGTTACTTTCTCTGCTGCAGAAAGTCTGGTCAGAAAGGCGGGTCCTAAATGCTTGGAAGAGGGGTCATTTGGTCAAAGTTCCAAAGGAAGGGGATCTGAGGCTATGCAAAAACTGGCGAGGTATCATGCTGCTCTCAGTCCCTAGTAAAGTACTAACGCGCATCATCTTTCTGCGTTTGCGCAACGCTATCGATCAAGTGTTACCGCCAGAGCAATCGGGCTTCAGAAAACAAAAGTCTGGTATCGACCAAATTGCGACCCTCCGCATAATAATTGAACAAAGCATTGAATGGCAATCGCCTCTTTGCCTCAACTTCATAGATTTTGAGAAAGCCTTCGACAGTGTGGACCGCGAATTCATATGGAAGCTTTTGCCACACTATGGGGTCCCACCGCTGTACATGGACCTCATAAAGCAGCTGTATGAAGGTGCCTCCTGTCAGGTAATTCACAACGGAAGACTGACCGATCCATTTGCAGTTGAGACTGGCGTCCGCCAGGATGCCTGTTGTCCCCAATGATTTTTCTGTTGGTAATAGACTGGATAATGAAACAGACAGTAAAGGGTGAGAGGAACGGTGTCGATTGAAAAGAAAATGGAAAAGAGAATAAAAGAGTGGTCTACAGTTGCAATTAACAATAACGACATCTTTGCTCGTTTACGTTCCTATGAACTATTGAGTGACCACAAACTCATTCCAGACCACACATTAATTGCATCGGAAAATATAGCAGTGAACAGTTGTGATAAACTAAAATCACTTAGCAGGTTATTTAAATCACGATCCGTAAACTCAACCAGCAAAGTAGATTTTATTATTCAGGATCGAACTTATAATTCGGCAGAAATGAGAATTACAGACCCTATTACAATCTGCGAAGAATTTCTTAAATATTTTAATACTACTTACAATACTTATATCTATAAAGATATGACTAGAACATTTCGGTCACCTAGTGTATTAAACACTATATGCATAAATCTGAATGACATTAATGAAGTCTACAAGCAAACGACGTTCAGTCTCAAGCCAGACATAACAGGCATTTCACCCGCCATTTGCAGAATGGGTGGTGACGATTTCAAACTTCTTCTACTGAACTTATTCAACACTTCAATCGAATCTGGAATCTTCTCTTTAGAATGGAAACACTCGATCGTTACACCCAGACATAAATCTGGTTCGAAGCACACGGTATCAAATTATCGCCTAATTAACCACACAGCTAGATTACTTGAAAAATAATAATAAAAGCTATCTTAAATCACTTATCTCCAAGTTTCTTCTCTAGAGCTCAACATGGCTTCCTAAATAAAAGAATATGCATAACATGTCAGCTTGAATACCTTGACTATATTACTACATCAATTGAGGAAGTTTCGGCAGTTGTAGTTGTCTTCATAGACATAACTAAAGCATTTCATACTGTTCCTCATAAGATATTATTATCGAAACTTGAATCATATGGCATCGGTGGTAATCTTCTTTCCTGGTTAACTTCTTTTCTCACTGATCGCACTTACTCTGTTGAAGTTGATGGCCGGGGATCACGCAGCCTACCTATTCCCAGTGGGGTGATTCAAGGTAGCGTATTAGGCCCCTTACTATTTCTTATATATATAAATGACATACATAACGTCATTTCACATAGCAAACTGTTCTTATTCGCTGATGACATGAAAGTTGTCATCACTTTCCCAGCTAATCAAGCGCAAACTTATATATCCCGACTAAACAATGATTTAGCTGCACTTGCAGATTGGGCAAAAAATAATGGTCTAACGTTCTCAACAGCAAAATCTAATTTTATGCCTATAAGATGCACGATACAAAATAACTCAATCCTTCTAAACAATAATGCAATTCAAATGATTGACAGCACGCGTGATTTAGGATTTCGATATTCTTCATCACTCACTTTTAACGAACAGATACGCCACCTTATTACTAAAGCCAGACAAAGTATGAATACTATACACAGATCTATAATTCAGCCTCATTGTAAACTAGAAATGTATAAATTATTCACCGATCCTATCTTTCACTATTGTAACATAATATATACTAATATAAATAAAACCGATAGCATAGTTTTACAAAAGATACAACGTACTTTCTCAAAATCAATAATCGGTTATACCACCAAGCAATCCTATAGAGAAAGATGTATACAACTGAAACTCGATCCCCTATGGTTTCGCAGACTTAAGCATAACCTCATCTTATTCTTTAAAATACTGTCAACGGATAATATGGAAATACGTTCGAATATTCATATACGGCATGATTTTAAATGTAGCTTGAGAAATGGTGAAAAAACTATTAAGTTACCAAGGTTTCGTACTAAAGTAAGGAACAGTTTCTTCTTGACACAATATGCTACAATGTGGAATCTTCTTCCACAATATATATAATAAACAGTTCCTCTTTAAATGAATTCAAATCACATCTAGCTTTATTTCTTACCATAGAAAAAATTCGCAATCTTCTTAATTTAAATGTTCTACCTGATGATTTATATAATAATGGCATTCCTGGGTATTATTAATAAATAAACGTTCATAACGTTCGAAACAACATTCTCTCGCTTCTGAGTTTTTTTCTCCGCAGCAAAATTCTCAATCCGCACCGAAATGAAACTGGCCCCCAGACCTCAAACTAGTGGAATAAACCACCTTCGCCTAGCGGACAAGAAAACGGCTCATGGTCAGGAAAG
The DNA here is from genome assembly GCA_013407085.1 of Atriophallophorus winterbourni. Classification (NCBI taxonomy): domain Eukaryota; kingdom Metazoa; phylum Platyhelminthes; class Trematoda; order Plagiorchiida; family Microphallidae; genus Atriophallophorus; species Atriophallophorus winterbourni. Next base: position 21,056 of record JACCGJ010018522.1, on the reverse strand, counting down.
ATCAATCTATTTACAATAATCAAAATGAAAAAGTTTGGAACATCAACCATAGAGATTCTTCGCGCATCTTCGATGGACCTTATCCGTTGATCATCAGTGTTGCCGAAAACATTCTATACTTTTCCTCGCAATAGCTGTGTTTTCGTACTATATCAGATCACGTACCGATTACCTAAAAACAACTTTAAATACCGTTACTTTGAACGTTAAATTCCGCTGAAACAAATGACCTTGAACAAATTGTTTTTGCAACATACATAATACATACATACTATAATCTGATTGTACAAAGCTATTAGAAATTATTGATCATGTTTAAAATGCCTTGAATTTTCGAAAATAAAATTAATTAATTAATTCATTTATTTATTTAATAGACTGGATAATGAAGCAGACAGTAAAAGGTGAGATGATTGGTATCAATTGGAAGGAATCCGACCAGTTGGAGGATCTGGAATACGATGATGATGTCTGCTTGATATCACGTGACCCCCAAAGTCTTCAGAGAAAGACCGATAGACTAGCACACTTTGCTTTATATGCAGGACTACGCGTGAATACCTAAAAAACGGAAGTCCTCCGTGTGCTAACTGATGAGCACCCATCAATCACCATCAATGGTAAAGCAGTTAAAGACGTTACGCAATTCGTCTAACTTGACAGCCTTGTTTCAATAAGTGGTGGCACGAACGAAGACATAGTCGCCAGAATCGGCAAAGCAAGATACGCGTTCATAGCTTTGAAACCCATTTGGGAGTCGAAGGTTCTATCAAAACGCACGAAAGTCCGTATATTCAGAAGCAACGTCAAATCCGTGCTACTCTATAGATCGGAAACCTGGCGAGTAACAGAAAAATCTACTGGCCGCTTGCAATCATTCCACAATAATTGCCTTTGTCGAATTATTGGGGTAAAATGGCCAGAAAAGATAAGGAATCAAGACCTGTGGCAGATTGCTGCCGAGGACCCGATCGCCCAGCAGATCAGTAGAAGAAAGTGGAAATGGGTTGGGCACACCTTGCGGAAACCTTATGATAACATCACGCATCATGCTCTGGTATGGAACCCAATCGGGAAGAGACGGGCCGGACGCCCAAGACTATCTTGGAAGCGCTCGTGTGAAGAGGAAATCTGCAGGTGTGGACTTAGCTGAAACGACATCAAACAAGCTGCTATGGACAGACCAAACTGGATATCCACATACAATTTCGACTCCCAGACAACCACAGAAAAACGAAAATTGTGCGTAGACAAAGAGTATATTGTAATTAATGTGAGGCTAACAACAAGAAAATTTGAATTACAAAATTATTGATTACTATTGATTGAATATTTGAACCGTCACTACAGATGTTCAGGGGGGTTGTACTCACAATTATGACATCATTATTATACACGTAGACGAAATATAGATAGAAGGAAACTTGGTCCATGTATATCTGGAAAGTCTGTGCAGCATTGCGTAGACCAAATGGCATCCTGAGAAATTCGAACAAACCAAATCGAGTGGTGATGGCAGTTTTGGTAATATCCTCGTCAGCCACAGGAATTTGATGATATGCGCGAAATAAATTCAAAATCAAGAACACATTTTCCGTGAAGAGACATTGCAAAGTAATGCATGTGCGAAATAAGATATCGATCTGGGATCGTTACACGATTTAAAGCACGATAATCGCAACATGGACACCAGGCGTCCGGTTTGTTTTTGTCCACCATGTAAAGAAGAAGAAGAAGAAGAAGAGAACTTTATTCGTTAAAAGAGGTGTGGCTCAATGTACAATTGATGGACTATTATTCCGAGTTGCTTTACATGCTAGAATTTTCGTTTGGCATCTTCAAGTTTGTTGGGTGCAATTCTGCCTAATCTACTAAAACCGGGGGTCAACGGGTTGAAATTTGGTGTTTGATTAAATGCTTCAGAGGAGTGTCGTGTACACAAGGTTTGAAGTTATCTGAAAATTCGCTCATGAGAGAAAAGTATTTCGGTGCAACATCTGGAATCAGGACTCGGATAGATTGTATGGGTGAATTACACAAATTGCCGATGGCCTTAATTTTTGTGACATTGTCAATGAGGTTTTGTCTACTCATGTTGACTGAAAGATGAAAGTGTGAGAGAAAATCGGCTTCCAGGATAGAGTTTCTGACATCGGAAACAGTTGAGATCCAGCGAATGTTACGTCGCTGACCGAGGTCGATCGAGAGTGATCGTTGGCTGCTGGTAGGGTCAAGGAAGAGTGGTTTCTGCGTCCCGAGTTTGTGGGTGGGATGACGCTCAGGAAACGCATCTTTGTTGAACCATCAGTAAATAGAATAAGCGGCTGGTTTTATTGCCAGACAGAGCCGCCGTTTCTACTGCCTGGCTTAGCGGCTTCGTTTATCGTGGTGCTGCATGGTGTTCTTTCCATGGCGAGGACGGCTTTGACTTTTGTTTAACTGCCAGATTTGTAAAGTCTATTCACTGATCCGGGATTTCAAATAAGATATATCCTTGTTCAAATCTGCGTTAGAAGTACAAGAGTTGGAAGTTGCTTGGCTGACCGCGCAGATTGATGTATTATGAGAGATGTCATAGACTTTATCTGCAACTTGAGCAAGCTTGTCTAGGTTACTGTCGTTTTTCATAATAACCGGAACTTTGCGCATAACGTTTAACAAACTCGGGAACCAGATCTTTCGTAGGACGGGTTCGTCAACCTTCTGTGTACTCTGTAACTGTAACAAAAGACATAAGTGTTGTGAAGTTTTACGATCTCCTAGCTCACAGCTGGATAAGAGTTTTCGCAAGTTTTGCTCATCGGTTGAACCAATATATGAGATAATCACAGATTTGAGTTTAACGTAATGATCTGTGGCATGTTGATCATAAACTAAATCAGAAACTTCTCTGGCGTTGTAGGTTGGAAGCATTCCAACAACACTGTTGTGGCGTGTGCATTGCGTTCGAAAACGGTATTACTCGAATACAGCTTCGATTTGTGCAAACCTGAGACGTGGATCTGTCTTGTCGAAAAAGAGGAATGTGAATTGTTTGATAAAATCATCTTTTTTCTTGTCTTCATAATTTGTATCATGGTTCATGGCTCGAATCGAATCGAATGCGTGTTCGGTTTTACCAATTTGTCTAAGTTAACGAATTAAGATAGTACAAATATAAAACTGTACAAATTGTATGTATGTATGAAAGCACAAGCCTGATCCAGTTGAGGTGCCGTGCAGTGAAAGACTGCACATGGGCTACGATAATTTCAGGTTGCCCAGGCCTAGACAGATATGAGAAAGGAAATATAAATGGTAGTGAGACTGCAGCATGTTTCAGCACGAAGCTCACTACCGTTGGCCAATCGATTTAGCACGATGTTAGCCGCACAGCACAGAAATGCTGCACAATTGCACATACGTGCACAACTGTGCAAATTACTATAGTTCGAAGAATTTAACCATCTTCAACTTTGAAGATAATTACCCTTTTCACTATTTACAAATCTGTCGTTTCCACATATCGCATCCCAATAAAATCCTTCAACTGATTACAATATTAAACAGCGGTCTCATGTTTCATTAAAATTATTAGATATGAGTTTTGCACCCTATTTACTCGATAATAAAATCGCATTCGACGAAGATACAAAAGAACAATGAACCATCTTTGGATGGGGTGGGCGCTTCCTTAAAGCCTTTGCCGACAGAAATTCTGGAAGCTAGATTGGCATTTCAGATATTTACAGTCCTCTGCCTAGTAACTGAACTGAAGTGAATATAATATGTATATTAATTAAACGAATCTTAATAAAAAATATTATTATACAATAATTTAATATTATTTAAACGGTTGTCACATCAAAGCATTTCATGACAATAATGTTTATCGTAATTAATAATATTTTTATTTGTTTTAATTTGGTCGTTGTAAATTCAGTCGTTGTGTTTCGCCTCGCCGACCACGTGAGTGTTTGCCATGATGTTCCTTGCCTACCCTGATTTATTTGACTTCATTCATGAATCTGAATTTTTAAATGTGTGTCAACCACAGTTTTTTATTTCAGCTTCTGAATTTATATTGCTCACGAATGAAGTTAACAAACATCAATTTTACTCCCAGGATTAGAGGTGCGGAATCGTTGAGTTTTAATCCATGTACGTCAATAAAATGAAAGTGTAATTCCAATATCTTTGTGATGCTAAATCTTTCGGGACCATTGCCCTAAAACTTCGCCCCTATCTGAGCTTTTAATAAACAAACTTTTCCGTTACAGAACTGGTCAACTGGTAAGTTTATGATGATGTTCGCATAGTTCACTTGATGTTCGTGATATCAATTCAATTTACTGAAGTAGATGTATCATATTAAACGCTAGTTATTTTCAGGTGTGCCGCTGGATCGGATCCTTAGCGATGGGTCTTGAATGTAAGTCGATAGTCAATATGATGCTTATCAGTTCTGCTGTTGACCTGTGATAAAAAGATTTACTGATTTTACGTGTCCTAATTCGAGCTCTACGGTTGCAGGTTGCCAGCGTCGAACTCTGTTCCCAAAAGCCGGTAAGTGTACTTCCAATATGTTTGTGATGCTAAATCTTTCGGGATCATTGCCCTAAAACTTCGCCCCTATCTGAGCTTTTAATAAACAAACTTTTCCGTTACAGAACTGGTCAAATGGTAAGTCTATGATGATGTTCGTGATATCAATTCAATTTACTGAAGTAGATGTATCATATTAAACGCTAGTTATTTTCAGGTGTGCCGCTGGATCGGATCCTTAGCGATGGGTCTTGAATGTAAGTCGATATTCAATATGATGCTTATCAGTTCTGCTGTTGACCTGTGATAAAAAGATTTACTGATTTTACGTGTCCTAATTCGAGCTCTACGGTTGCAGGTTGCCAGCGTCGAACTCTGTTCCCAAAAGCCGGTAAGTGTACTTCCAATATGTTTGTGATGCTAAATCTTTCGGGATCATTGCCCTAAAACTTCGCCCCTATCTGAGCTTTTAATAAACAAACTTTTCCGTTACAGAACTGGTCAACTGGTAAGTTTATGATGATGTTCGCATAGTTCACTTGATGTTCGTGATATCAATTCAATTTACTGAAGTAGATGTATCATATTAAACGCTAGTTATTTTCAGGTGTGCCGCTGGATCGGATCCTTAGCGATGGGTCTTGAATGTAAGTCGATATTCAATATGATGCTTATCAGTTCTGCTGTTGACCTGTGATAAGAACATTTCCTGATTTTACGTGTCCTAATTCGAGCTCTACGGTTGCAGGTTGCCAGCGTCGAACTCTGTTCCAAAAAGCCGGTAAGTGTACTTCCAATATGTTTGTGATGCTAAATCTTTCGGGATCATTGCCCTAAAACTTCGCCCCTATCTGAGCTTTTAATAAAAAAGCTTTTCCGTTACAGAACTGGTCAACTGGTAAGTTTATGATGATGTTCGCATAGTTCACTTGATGTTCGTGATATCAATTCAATGTACTGAAGTAGATGTATCATATTAAACGCTAGTTGTTTTCAGGTGTGCCGCTGGATCGGATCCTTAGCGATGGGTCTTGAATGTAAGTCGTTATTCAACATGATGCTCATCAGTTCTGCTGTTGACCTGTGATAAGAAAATTACTGATTTTACGTGTCCTAATTCAAGATCTACCGTTGCAGGTTGCCAACATCGAAACCGGTAAGCGTGCTTCTAATATGTTTGTGATGCTAAATCTCTTGGGATCATTGCCCTAAAACTTCGCCCCTATCTGATTAAATGACAAACCATTTTATTTTTTGCAGACTTTTTCCAAGAAGCCTAATAGATTGCTCTTGTAAGTGAAAATGAACATTTTTTATATTATTGATGATACACCTCTTGATTGAGAAGTGATAAAAGTTTTTTTCTGAGTTTCTAATTTGCAAGTTTCTATTTCAGTCGTATCAAAAATGGGAATCTACGACATCAAGATTATATTCATTGTGGACAGATTCACCAATGTCTCGCGCAGTGAATGCGAATGTCTTTTATAAAGAATAAACAATTCGAGTCAAATGTACTTCCATTTTGTCGGGCCTTAGTTCAAAAGTTGAGCTATCCATGCAGATTGCTATATTAGAAGTCATCATGTGGCGCTACAAAACAATTTACACCAATTATTGACTGATCGTACAGGACTGGACCTCCATCGCTTAGTGAGCTGGTCGGATTAATGTCTGAGCGTAAACAGAGCTCATGAATCTCTGAATTTATGAATTAACGGCGGTTTATATACGCACATTTCAACATTGATGTGTAATTATTCAAGTAGTACCATGTACGCCTGGTAAAGCAGGTCTAAAGAATTTTGGGCTGAGGTCGACCTGTATACCAGTCGCCTTTGTGCAGGTCGTCTATTTTCAAACGAGCGTTTATTGCGTTGTAGGTTGTCATCTTAATGATATCGGCGACCAATTCCATTGTTCAAAGCGTCATTTGTCCAACCTATAGTGCGCAAAGTATCTATACATATCGGGGCACCTGTCTAGAGCCGGGGCTATGCCCTCGATGCGTTTTGACAGGAAACGTCAGAGGACAGCAGAATGTTTTCAGATAGTTTCAGTTTGCATTTTCTGAATAATGGAGTGAGATACAAACATCCGCGTTGAATGGTTTGTACGCTAGCTTACCGTGTAGCTAAACGCTGGGCTACTACAAATTCCAAGTAATGGAATCATCGTCGGTTGCTTTCTGTTGATAGCAGACATGATGCTTATTAAGGTTAAACTAGCTACCAGATTGAGAACATAACGGGAAAGTCGATGGAGTTCTAAGACTAGGATTGGAATCTACGACGGGCTGTATCAACGTACGGAACTACTGCCAGCGAGCGATTAGGTATCACTGATGGTGTCCGAACACTCAATCGTCAGTTTGATAGATTCTGAAGAGTGCAGAATACATTCAAATGAATTTATTTAGCGGGAGATATGCAATTGATTTTAAGAACGTCAATTTTTCCGTAGTTGAGTATCGCTGAATTGCTCGAGATGTCCTGGCGCATATCTCAGCCTACTTCTGTTTGATATGAACCCGAGCACTGGCTTGAAGAACTGAGGCCGTATGCTGTCTGCAAATCCATTCGCAAACCGTTAAGAAATGTTCACATGGTGGGATGTTTGCCAAGAAGTTGGACTTGGCTGGAATACGCTGATGATGTTGCTTGATATCACGTGACCACCAACGTCTTCAGAGAAAGACCGATAGACTAGCCACACTTGCTTCATATGCAGGGACTACGCGTGAATAACTAAAAAACAGAAAGTCTACGTGTGCTAACCTGATGAGCAAACCATCATCACAATCATGAGTAAAAAAAGCAGTCAAAGACCGTACGCAATTCGTCGACCTCGGCAGCCTTGTTTCAATAGTGTTGGCACGAACGAAGAAGACATAGTCGCCAGAATTCACGGCAAAGCAAGATACGCGTTCATAGCTTTTGGAAAACCCATTTGAGGAAGTCGAAAGGGTTCTATCAAAACGCACGAAAGTCCGTATATTCAGAAGCAACGTCGTCAAATCCGTGCTAATCTATGGATCGGAAACAGTGGCGCATAGCTTTATAAGTGACAGAAAAAAGTTACTGGCCGCTTGCAATCATTTCACAATAATTGCCTTTGTCAATTATTGGGGTTAACAGGGCAGAAAAGATAAAGAATCAATGACCTGTTGACAGAGTGCTGCCGAGGACCGACGGCCAGCAGATCAGTAGAAGAGGTGGAATGGGTTGGGACCCTTGCAGAACCTTATGATGACATCACGATCATGGCTATGGTGGAAAACTCAATCGGAAGAGAGGGTCGGACGCCCATGACTATCTTGGAATCGCTCGTGTGAAGAGGAAATCTGCAGGTGTGGACTTAGCTGAAACGACATCAAACAAGCTGCTATGGACAGACCAAACTGGATATCCACATACAATTTCGACTCCCAGACAACCACAGAAAAACGAAAATTGTGCGTAGACAAAGAGTATATTGTAATTAATGTGAGGCTAACAACAAGAAAATTTGAATTACAAAATTATTGATTACTATTGATTGAATATTTGAACCGTCACTACAGATGTTCAGGGGGGTTGTACTCACAATTATGACATCATTATTATACACGTAGACGAAATATAGATCGAAGGAAACTTGGTCCATGTATATCTGGAAAGTCTGTGCAGCATTGCGTAGACCAAATGGCATCCTGAGAAATTCGAACAAACCAAATCGAGTGGTGATGGCAGTTTTGGTAATATCCTCGTCAGCCACGGGAATTTGATGATATGCGCGAAATAAATTCAAAATCAAGAACACATTTTCCGTGAAGAGACAGTGCAAAGTAATGCATGTGCGAAATAAGATATCGATCTGGGATCGTTACACGATTTAAAGCACGATAATCGCAACATGGACACCAGGCGTCCGGTTTGTTTTTGTCCACCATGTAAAGAAGAAGAAGAAGAAGAAGAGAACTTTATTCGTTAAAAGAGGTGTGGCTCAAGGTACAATTGATGGACTATTATTCCGAGTTGCTTTACATGCTAGAATTTTCGTTTGGCATCTTCAAGTTTGTTGGGTGCAATTCTGCCTAATCTACTAAAACCGGGGGTCAACGGGTTGAAATTTGGTGTTTGATTAAATGCTTCAGAGGAGTGTCGTGTACACAAGGTTTGAAGTTATCTGAAAATTCGCTCATGAGAGAAAAGTATTTCGGTGCAACATCTGGAATCAGGACTCGGATAGATTGTATGGGTGAATTACACAAATTGCCGATGGCCTTAATTTTTGTGACATTGTCAATGAGGTTTTGTCTACTCATGTTGACTGAAAGATGAAAGTGTGAGAGAAAATCGGCTTCCAGGATAGAGTTTCTGACATCGGAAACAGTTGAGATCCAGCGAATGTTACGTCGCTGACCGAGGTCGATCGAGAGTGATCGTTGGCTGCTGGTAGGGTCAAGGAAGAGTGGTTTCTGCGTCCCGAGTTTGTGGGTGGGATGACGCTCAGGAAACGCATCTTTGTTGAACCATCAGTAAATAGAATAAGCGGCTGGTTTTATTGCCAGACAGAGCCGCCGTTTCTACTGCCTGGCTTAGCGGCTTCGTTTATCGTGGTGCTGCATGGTGTTCTTTCCATGGCGAGGACGGCTTTGACTTTTGTTTAACTGCCAGATTTGTAAAGTCTATTCACTGATCCGGGATTTCAAATAAGATATATCCTTGTTCAAATCTGCGTTAGAAGTACAAGAGTTGGAAGTTGCTTGGCTGACCGCGCAGATTGATGTATTATGAGAGATGTCATAGACTTTATCTGCAACTTGAGCAAGCTTGTCTAGGTTACTGTCGTTTTTCATAATAACCGGAACTTTGCGCATAACGTTTAACAAACTCGGGAACCAGATCTTTCGTAGGACGGGTTCGTCAACCTTCTGTGTACTCTGTAACTGTAACAAAAGACATAAGTGTTGTGAAGTTTTACGATCTCCTAGCTCACAGCTGGATAAGAGTTTTCGCAAGTTTTGCTCATCGGTTGAACCAATATATGAGATAATCACAGATTTGAGTTTAACGTAATGATCTGTGGCATGTTGATCATAAACTAAATCAGAAACTTCTCTGGCGTTGTAGGTTGGAAGCATTCCAACAACACTGTTGTAGCGTGTGCATTGCGTTCGAAAACGGTATTACTCGAATACAGCTTCGATTTGTGCAAACCTGAGACGTGGATCTGTCTTGTCGAAAAAGAGGAATGTGAATTGTTTGATAAAATCCTCTTTTTTCTTGTCTTCATAATTTGTATCATGGTTCATGGCTCGAATCGAATCGAATGCGTGTTCGGTTTTACCAATTTGTCTAAGTTAACGAATTAAGATAATACAAATATAAAACTGTACAAATTGTATGTATGTATGAAAGCACAAGCCTGATCCAGTTGAGGTGCCGTGCAGTGAAAGACTGCACATGGGCTACGATAATTTCAGGTTGCCCAGGCCTAGACAGATATGAGAAAGGAAATATAAATGGTAGTGAGACTGCAGCATGTTTCAGCACGAAGCTCACTACCGTTGGCCAATCGATTTAGCACGATGTTAGCCGCACAGCACAGAAATGCTGCACAATTGCACATACGTGCACAACTGTGCAAATTACTATAGTTCGAAGAATTTAACCATCTTCAACTTTGAAGATAATTACCCTTTTCACTATTTACAAATCTGTCGTTTCCACATATCGCATCCCAATAAAATCCTTCAACTGATTACAATATTAAACAGCGGTCTCATGTTTCATTAAAATTATTAGATATGAGTTTTGCACCCTATTTACTCGATAATAAAATCGCATTCGACGAAGATACAAAAGAACAATGAACCATCTTTGGATGGGGTGGGCGCTTCCTTAAAGCCTTTGCCGACAGAAATTCTGGAAGCTAGATTGGCATTTCAGATATTTACAGTCCTCTGCCTAGTAACTGAACTGAAGTGAATATAATATGTATATTAATTAAACGAATCTTAATAAAAAATATTATTATACAATAATTTAATATTATTTAAACGGTTGTCACATCAAAGCATTTCATGACAATAATGTTTATCGTAATTAATAATATTTTTATTTGTTTTAATTTGGTCGTTGTAAATTCAGTCGTTGTGTTTCGCCTCGCCGACCACGTGAGTGTTTGCCATGATGTTCCTTGCCTACCCTGATTTATTTGACTTCATTCATGAATCTGAATTTTTAAATGTGTGTCAACCACAGTTTTTTATTTCAGCTTCTGAATTTATATTGCTCACGAATGAAGTTAACAAACATCAATTTTACTCCCAGGATTAGAGGTGCGGAATCGTTGAGTTTTAATCCATGTACGTCAATAAAATGAAAGTGTAATTCCAATATCTTTGTGATGCTAAATCTTTCGGGACCATTGCCCTAAAACTTCGCCCCTATCTGAGCTTTTAATAAACAAACTTTTCCGTTACAGAACTGGTCAAATGGTAAGTCTATGATGATGTTCGTGATATCAATTCAATTTACTGAAGTAGATGTATCATATTAAACGCTAGTTATTTTCAGGTGTGCCGCTGGATCGGATCCTTAGCGATGGGTCTTGAATGTAAGTCGATATTCAATATGATGCTTATCAGTTCTGCTGTTGACCTGTGATAAAAAGATTTACTGATTTTACGTGTCCTAATTCGAGCTCTACGGTTGCAGGTTGCCAGCGTCGAACTCTGTTCCCAAAAGCCGGTAAGTGTACTTCCAATATGTTTGTGATGCTAAATCTTTCGGGATCATTGCCCTAAAACTTCGCCCCTATCTGAGCTTTTAATAAACAAACTTTTCCGTTACAGAACTGGTCAAATGGTAAGTCTATGATGATGTTCGTGATATCAATTCAATTTACTGAAGTAGATGTATCATATTAAACGCTAGTTATTTTCAGGTGTGCCGCTGGATCGGATCCTTAGCGATGGGTCTTGAATGTAAGTCGATATTCAATATGATGCTTATCAGTTCTGCTGTTGACCTGTGATAAGAACATTTCCTGATTTTACGTGTCCTAATTCGAGCTCTACGGTTGCAGGTTGCCAGCGTCGAACTCTGTTCCAAAAAGCCGGTAAGTGTACTTCCAATATGTTTGTGATGCTAAATCTTTCGGGATCATTGCCCTAAAACTTCGCCCCTATCTGAGCTTTTAATAAAAAAGCTTTTCCGTTACAGAACTGGTCAACTGGTAAGTTTATGATGATGTTCGCATAGTTCACTTGATGTTCGTGATATCAATTCAATGTACTGAAGTAGATGTATCATATTAAACGCTAGTTGTTTTCAGGTGTGCCGCTGGATCGGATCCTTAGCGATGGGTCTTGAATGTAAGTCGTTATTCAACATGATGCTCATCAGTTCTGCTGTTGACCTGTGATAAGAAAATTACTGATTTTACGTGTCCTAATTCAAGATCTACCGTTGCAGGTTGCCAACATCGAAACCGGTAAGCGTGCTTCTAATATGTTTGTGATGCTAAATCTCTTGGGATCATTGCCCTAAAACTTCGCCCCTATCTGATTAAATGACAAACCATTTTATTTTTTGCAGACTTTTTCCAAGAAGCCTAATAGATTGCTCTTGTAAGTGAAAATGAACATTTTTTATATTATTGATGATACACCTCTTGATTGAGAAGTGATAAAAGTTTTTTTCTGAGTTTCTAATTTGCAAGTTTCTATTTCAGTCGTATCAAAAATGGGAATCTACGACATCAAGATTATATTCATTGTGGACAGATTCACCAATGTCTCGCGCAGTGAATGCGAATGTCTTTTATAAAGAATAAACAATTCGAGTCAAATGTACTTCCATTTTGTCGGGCCTTAGTTCAAAAGTTGAGCTATCCATGCAGATTGCTATATTAGAAGTCATCATGTGGCGCTACAAAACAATTTACACCAATTATTGACTGATCGTACAGGACTGGACCTCCATCGCTTAGTGAGCTGGTCGGATTAATGTCTGAGCGTAAACAGAGCTCATGAATCTCTGAATTTATGAATTAACGGCGGTTTATATACGCACATTTCAACATTGATGTGTAATTATTCAAGTAGTACCATGTACGCCTGGTAAAGCAGGTCTAAAGAATTTTGGGCTGAGGTCGACCTGTATACCAGTCGCCTTTGTGCAGGTCGTCTATTTTCAAACGAGCGTTTATTGCGTTGTAGGTTGTCATCTTAATGATATCGGCGACCAATTCCATTGTTCAAAGCGTCATTTGTCCAACCTATAGTGCGCAAAGTATCTATACATATCGGGGCACCTGTCTAGAGCCGGGGCTATGCCCTCGATGCGTTTTGACAGGAAACGTCAGAGGACAGCAGAATGTTTTCAGATAGTTTCAGTTTGCATTTTCTGAATAATGGAGTGAGATACAAACATCCGCGTTGAATGGTTTGTACGCTAGCTTACCGTGTAGCTAAACGCTGGGCTACTACAAATTCCAAGTAATGGAATCATCGTCGGTTGCTTTCTGTTGATAGCAGACATGATGCTTATTAAGGTTAAACTAGCTACCAGATTGAGAACATAACGGGAAAGTCGATGGAGTTCTAAGACTAGGATTGGAATCTACGACGGGCTGTATCAACGTACGGAACTACTGCCAGCGAGCGATTAGGTATCACTGATGGTGTCCGAACACTCAATCGTCAGTTTGATAGATTCTGAAGAGTGCAGAATACATTCAAATGAATTTATTTAGCGGGAGATATGCAATTGATTTTAAGAACGTCAATTTTTCCGTAGTTGAGTATCGCTGAATTGCTCGAGATGTCCTGGCGCATATCTCAGCCTACTTCTGTTTGATATGAACCCGAGCACTGGCTTGAAGAACTGAGGCCGTATGCTGTCTGCAAATCCATTCGCAAACCGTTAAGAAATGTTCACATGGTGGGAGTTGCAAAGAAATGAGTGGCTGGAATACGCTGATGAGTTGCTGATATCACGTGACCCCCAACGTATTCAGAGAAGACCGATAGGACTAGCACACTTGCTCATATGCAGGACTAAGCGTGAGAATCCTAAAAACAGACAGTCCTCGATGTGCTAACTGATGAGCACCCCATCAATCACATCAATGGTTAAAGCAGTGAGTCAAAGACGGTTAGCCATTCGTCTACCTCGGAAGCCTTTTGTTCCAATAAGTGGTGGCACGAACGAAGGCACTAAGTCGCAAGAATCGGCAACCAAAGAAGATACGCGTTATAGCTTTGAAAACCATTTGGGGTCGAAGGTTCATCAAAACGCACGAAAGTCCGATATTCGAAGCACGTCAAATCCTTGGACTCTATGGATCGGAAACCTGGCGAGTGACAGCAAAGTCTTCTGGCCGCTTGCAATCATTCCACAATAATGGCCTTTGTCGAATTATTGGGGTAAATGGCCAGCAAAGATAAGGAATCAAGACCTGTCGCAGATTGCTGCTGAGGACCCGATCGCCTAGCAGATCAGTAGAAGAAATTGGAGAAGGGTTGGGCACACCTTGCGGAAACCTTATGATGACATCACGATCATGCTCTGGTATGGAACTCAATCGGAAGAGAGGGTCGGACGGCCCAAGATACTGGAATCGCTCGTGTGAAGAGGAAATCTGCAGGTGTGGACTTAGCTGAAACGACATCAAACAAGCTGCTATGGACAGACCAAACTGGATATCCACATACAATTTCGACTCCCAGACAACCACAGAAAAACGAAAATTGTGCGTAGACAAAGAGTATATTGTAATTAATGTGAGGCTAACAACAAGAAAATTTGAATTACAAAATTATTGATTACTATTGATTGAATATTTGAACCGTCACTACAGATGTTCAGGGGGGTTGTACTCACAATTATGACATCATTATTATACACGTAGACGAAATATAGATCGAAGGAAACTTGGTCCATGTATATCTGGAAAGTCTGTGCAGCATTGCGTAGACCAAATGGCATCCTGAGAAATTCGAACAAACCAAATCGAGTGGTGATGGCAGTTTTGGTAATATCCTCGTCAGCCACGGGAATTTGATGATATGCGCGAAATAAATTCAAAATCAAGAACACATTTTCCGTGAAGAGACAGTGCAAAGTAATGCATGTGCGAAATAAGATATCGATCTGGGATCGTTACACGATTTAAAGCACGATAATCGCAACATGGACACCAGGCGTCCGGTTTGTTTTTGTCCACCATGTAAAGAAGAAGAAGAAGAAGAAGAGAACTTTATTCGTTAAAAGAGGTGTGGCTCAAGGTACAATTGATGGACTATTATTCCGAGTTGCTTTACATGCTAGAATTTTCGTTTGGCATCTTCAAGTTTGTTGGGTGCAATTCTGCCTAATCTACTAAAACCGGGGGTCAACGGGTTGAAATTTGGTGTTTGATTAAATGCTTCAGAGGAGTGTCGTGTACACAAGGTTTGAAGTTATCTGAAAATTCGCTCATGAGAGAAAAGTATTTCGGTGCAACATCTGGAATCAGGACTCGGATAGATTGTATGGGTGAATTACACAAATTGCCGATGGCCTTAATTTTTGTGACATTGTCAATGAGGTTTTGTCTACTCATGTTGACTGAAAGATGAAAGTGTGAGAGAAAATCGGCTTCCAGGATAGAGTTTCTGACATCGGAAACAGTTGAGATCCAGCGAATGTTACGTCGCTGACCGAGGTCGATCGAGAGTGATCGTTGGCTGCTGGTAGGGTCAAGGAAGAGTGGTTTCTGCGTCCCGAGTTTGTGGGTGGGATGACGCTCAGGAAACGCATCTTTGTTGAACCATCAGTAAATAGAATAAGCGGCTGGTTTTATTGCCAGACAGAGCCGCCGTTTCTACTGCCTGGCTTAGCGGCTTCGTTTATCGTGGTGCTGCATGGTGTTCTTTCCATGGCGAGGACGGCTTTGACTTTTGTTTAACTGCCAGATTTGTAAAGTCTATTCACTGATCCGGGATTTCAAATAAGATATATCCTTGTTCAAATCTGCGTTAGAAGTACAAGAGTTGGAAGTTGCTTGGCTGACCGCGCAGATTGATGTATTATGAGAGATGTCATAGACTTTATCTGCAACTTGAGCAAGCTTGTCTAGGTTACTGTCGTTTTTCATAATAACCGGAACTTTGCGCATAACGTTTAACAAACTCGGGAACCAGATCTTTCGTAGGACGGGTTCGTCAACCTTCTGTGTACTCTGTAACTGTAACAAAAGACATAAGTGTTGTGAAGTTTTACGATCTCCTAGCTCACAGCTGGATAAGAGTTTTCGCAAGTTTTGCTCATCGGTTGAACCAATATATGAGATAATCACAGATTTGAGTTTAACGTAATGATCTGTGGCATGTTGATCATAAACTAAATCAGAAACTTCTCTGGCGTTGTAGGTTGGAAGCATTCCAACAACACTGTTGTAGCGTGTGCATTGCGTTCGAAAACGGTATTACTCGAATACAGCTTCGATTTGTGCAAACCTGAGACGTGGATCTGTCTTGTCGAAAAAGAGGAATGTGAATTGTTTGATAAAATCCTCTTTTTTCTTGTCTTCATAATTTGTATCATGGTTCATGGCTCGAATCGAATCGAATGCGTGTTCGGTTTTACCAATTTGTCTAAGTTAACGAATTAAGATAATACAAATATAAAACTGTACAAATTGTATGTATGTATGAAAGCACAAGCCTGATCCAGTTGAGGTGCCGTGCAGTGAAAGACTGCACATGGGCTACGATAATTTCAGGTTGCCCAGGCCTAGACAGATATGAGAAAGGAAATAGAAATGGTAGTGAGACTGCAGCGTGTTTCAGCACGAAGCTCACTACCGTTGGCCAATCGATTTAGCACGATGTTAGCCGCACAGCACAGAAATGCTGCACAATTGCACATACGTGCACAACTGTGCAAATTACTATAGTTCGAAGAATTTAACCATCTTCAACTTTGAAGATAATTACCCTTTTCACTATTTACAAATCTGTCGTTTCCACATATCGCATCCCAATAAAATCCTTCAACTGATTACAATATTAAACAGCGGTCTCATGTTTCATTAAAATTATTAGATATGAGTTTTGCACCCTATTTACTCGATAATAAAATCGCATTCGACGAAGATACAAAAGAACAATGAACCATCTTTGGATGGGGTGGGCGCTTCCTTAAAGCCTTTGCCGACAGAAATTCTGGAAGCTAGATTGGCATTTCAGATATTTACAGTCCTCTGCCTAGTAACTGAACTGAAGTGAATATAATATGTATATTAATTAAACGAATCTTAATAAAAAATATTATTATACAATAATTTAATATTATTTAAACGGTTGTCACATCAAAGCATTTCATGACAATAATGTTTATCGTAATTAATAATATTTTTATTTGTTTTAATTTGGTCGTTGTAAATTCAGTCGTTGTGTTTCGCCTCGCCGACCACGTGAGTGTTTGCCATGATGTTCCTTGCCTACCCTGATTTATTTGACTTCATTCATGAATCTGAATTTTTAAATGTGTGTCAACCACAGTTTTTTATTTCAGCTTCTGAATTTATATTGCTCACGAATGAAGTTAACAAACATCAATTTTACTCCCAGGATTAGAGGTGCGGAATCGTTGAGTTTTAATCCATGTACGTCAATAAAATGAAAGTGTAATTCCAATATCTTTGTGATGCTAAATCTTTCGGGACCATTGCCCTAAAACTTCGCCCCTATCTGAGCTTTTAATAAACAAACTTTTCCGTTACAGAACTGGTCAACTGGTAAGTTTATGATGATGTTCGCATAGTTCACTTGATGTTCGTGATATCAATTCAATTTACTGAAGTAGATGTATCATATTAAACGCTAGTTATTTTCAGGTGTGCCGCTGGATCGGATCCTTAGCGATGGGTCTTGAATGTAAGTCGATATTCAATATGATGCTTATCAGTTCTGCTGTTGACCTGTGATAAGAACATTTCCTGATTTTACGTGTCCTAATTCGAGCTCTACGGTTGCAGGTTGCCAGCGTCGAACTCTGTTCCAAAAAGCCGGTAAGTGTACTTCCAATATGTTTGTGATGCTAAATCTTTCGGGATCATTGCCCTAAAACTTCGCCCCTATCTGAGCTTTTAATAAAAAAGCTTTTCCGTTACAGAACTGGTCAACTGGTAAGTTTATGATGATGTTCGCATAGTTCACTTGATGTTCGTGATATCAATTCAATGTACTGAAGTAGATGTATCATATTAAACGCTAGTTGTTTTCAGGTGTGCCGCTGGATCGGATCCTTAGCGATGGGTCTTGAATGTAAGTCGTTATTCAACATGATGCTCATCAGTTCTGCTGTTGACCTGTGATAAGAAAATTACTGATTTTACGTGTCCTAATTCAAGATCTACCGTTGCAGGTTGCCAACATCGAAACCGGTAAGCGTGCTTCTAATATGTTTGTGATGCTAAATCTCTTGGGATCATTGCCCTAAAACTTCGCCCCTATCTGATTAAATGACAAACCATTTTATTTTTTGCAGACTTTTTCCAAGAAGCCTAATAGATTGCTCTTGTAAGTGAAAATGAACATTTTTTATATTATTGATGATACACCTCTTGATTGAGAAGTGATAAAAGTTTTTTTCTGAGTTTCTAATTTGCAAGTTTCTATTTCAGTCGTATCAAAAATGGGAATCTACGACATCAAGATTATATTCATTGTGGACAGATTCACCAATGTCTCGCGCAGTGAATGCGAATGTCTTTTATAAAGAATAAACAATTCGAGTCAAATGTACTTCCATTTTGTCGGGCCTTAGTTCAAAAGTTGAGCTATCCATGCAGATTGCTATATTAGAAGTCATCATGTGGCGCTACAAAACAATTTACACCAATTATTGACTGATCGTACAGGACTGGACCTCCATCGCTTAGTGAGCTGGTCGGATTAATGTCTGAGCGTAAACAGAGCTCATGAATCTCTGAATTTATGAATTAACGGCGGTTTATATACGCACATTTCAACATTGATGTGTAATTATTCAAGTAGTACCATGTACGCCTGGTAAAGCAGGTCTAAAGAATTTTGGGCTGAGGTCGACCTGTATACCAGTCGCCTTTGTGCAGGTCGTCTATTTTCAAACGAGCGTTTATTGCGTTGTAGGTTGTCATCTTAATGATATCGGCGACCAATTCCATTGTTCAAAGCGTCATTTGTCCAACCTATAGTGCGCAAAGTATCTATACATATCGGGGCACCTGTCTAGAGCCGGGGCTATGCCCTCGATGCGTTTTGACAGGAAACGTCAGAGGACAGCAGAATGTTTTCAGATAGTTTCAGTTTGCATTTTCTGAATAATGGAGTGAGATACAAACATCCGCGTTGAATGGTTTGTACGCTAGCTTACCGTGTAGCTAAACGCTGGGCTACTACAAATTCCAAGTAATGGAATCATCGTCGGTTGCTTTCTGTTGATAGCAGACATGATGCTTATTAAGGTTAAACTAGCTACCAGATTGAGAACATAACGGGAAAGTCGATGGAGTTCTAAGACTAGGATTGGAATCTACGACGGGCTGTATCAACGTACGGAACTACTGCCAGCGAGCGATTAGGTATCACTGATGGTGTCCGAACACTCAATCGTCAGTTTGATAGATTCTGAAGAGTGCAGAATACATTCAAATGAATTTATTTAGCGGGAGATATGCAATTGATTTTAAGAACGTCAATTTTTCCGTAGTTGAGTATCGCTGAATTGCTCGAGATGTCCTGGCGCATATCTCAGCCTACTTCTGTTTGATATGAACCCGAGCACTGGCTTGAAGAACTGAGGCCGTATGCTGTCTGCAAATCCATTCGCAAACCGTTAAGAAATGTTCACATGGTGGGATGCATGCATGATGCCAGCCTTCTACAGCATTATTAGTTCGGGCAACCACTATTTGCGTCTTCATACTTATTCGAGTTTTCAGGTGGAAATATAGCTAGTGCAAAGTTCTCTTCTACCAATAATTCGTCTACCTCGAACAAAGGTATGTTCAAAATAAGATGACAATGAATGACGGAAAAGCATGCAAATGAATATTTTGTTAAGATGACAATTCATTCATCCTCTCCCTTTGAGGTATAGATTCGGCTAAAATCTCAAATTCCATGGCAAAATCATGGGGCGTAAATCATCGTCTGCCTCATACTCTGCTTTCACCCCTAGTACACATTTCTCGTTGCATGGCATGACATCTTAAGCAATTCAGCAATACTCAACTACGGAAAGATTGACGTTCTTAAAATCAACTGCATATCTCTCCTGCTAAATAAATTCATTTAAACGTATTCTGCATTCTTAAACCGGGGATTAAGTGGCTTGTGGATTAAGCGTCTGACGCTCTAGTTTACGAACTTGAATGCAGCACGCCAACAAATCAGCTAAGCAACGCGCTCGGATGACTTGGCCTCAATGTTATTTGACCGCTGGATTACCATATGGGAATAGCAAATCCGTAAGGAACAAACTGGATTTCGTGCTAGTCGAAGGTGTACAGATCAAATCTTCGCGCGCGTCATTCACTGGGACAATGCCACGCGTTTCGTAGGCCAGCTATCGTGGTATTCGTTGACAGTGTGAATTCGATTCCGCGAGGGTCTTTGGATCTGTCTACCGGGACAAGAAGTATGTTGAAAGTATTATATTGCCAAACCTCGGGCAGAGTTCGAGTGTATGGACAGTTGTTGTTCTCGTACAATATCTACGGCGGGGTGCCGTAGGGTTACCCTATCTCGCAGTTCCATTTTACCTTAGCGATCGACAAATACTAATGAAAACTTCAGCTAGTTTGATGGGCGCAGGTATTGAACTTTTACCAATCCAGCGTATGCGGATGACATCACACTTCTTGAAGATGACCTTCATATAATACAAGCACCGGACCAACTAACAGTTGAAGCTTAAAGGCATGGTATGTGAAGTGCGCCGGACAAGTGTAAAACACACCCAGGAATGGAACGGTTCTCTTTCAAATCTTACGGTGTGGTGTCAGGCTTGAATTAGTAGACAGCTTTGTTTACCTCGGCATACTAAACTCTTACATGGCTGCAAAACTTGGTCTATCCAAACAGAAGATGTATGTCTGCTTTGTTTTTGACTACCGAGCCCGTGTAGGATTGCACGCATAGGTCAGGAAACCCCTATACATTGTGAATGTTTCAGAAATTGCTGCAAGAGTACTGCGGCCACTTGGAATCAACGTTTCACACAGTCCTACGCGAACACTCCGCAATCAGCTGTGCAAATTGAAAGATTGCTTAAAAGAAGAAGACAAAACAAACGTGGTCTACAAAATCCCATGCGCGGATTGTGAGATGCATTACGTGGGACAAACTGGAAGGAGGCTGGGTACCAGACTGAACGAACACCAATCAGCGGTAAGGAGGCACGACTACAAATCGTAACTATCAATTCACATTGACCAAGAAGGACATCAATTCAACTGGAATGGAACCTCAGTCATTGCAAGGGGACGCACACGCCACACACCGGAATTCC
>JACCGJ010018515.1:0-21951 GCA_013407085.1 Atriophallophorus winterbourni | reverse complement strand
CTTGCGTACACATTCCCGCCGTGTGAACATCACGTCAATGGCAGTCGTCCGCAATGCGAAGGAAGAGCGAAGACCCCTCCATGCGTCCAACAATGTGACGGGAATTATGGCAAGGGATATTTAGAAGACAAGTGGTATGGTGAGTGTAAAACGGTTGTCTGTTTGAAGATTGAACGTGATTTAGCTCACCACCTTTAGTCGTCTTCATTAATCAACGTTGTACCTGGAACCAGACAGTTCAACGCAGCCATAGACGAAGCGTGTGCGAAGATACTGTCAGTTCGACTACGCCTAGACAGACATGAGGAGGAGAAAAATGTAGTGAGGCTTCAACATGTTTCTGGATGCAACTTAGTATCGTTGGCAGTTCACAGAAGTAATAATTCCATATAACTAGCTAACGTATAACGCTCAATTGAAGTTGTCTCATCTTCATCAACATTAAATTTGTAGTAACCTGTTATAACTGTAGGGTGTTGCACTGGCCCAGCCGTCAGTCAGAAAACACAACCGAACTCGAACTCATGTATTGGCCAAATGAATGAATATCACAATGTAGGTACAGTGAACGATAATCACAATATGCACTTACGATCGATCGTAATTGATGATGGATCGATAGTTCGCTACGCGTCTACGCAACATAACCTCGGCCGTATGTAAGTGGTGTCATGGCATCAAATTGCAGACATTAGTTCAATCAGAGTCAAAGAGCTTTGAATGCGTCCTCCTCAGGAACGCACATGGCCTAAATTCCATTGCTCACCAGATCCATTGCTCATAGCATACTTGCAGTGTTTGAGTGAACAGCAACCTGGCACTCCTTGAATTAGGCCGAATCCGTATTGTACCCTTCGGTACTAATGAAACGAAATTCGTCACATTCGTGAATTCATCTTCTGGGACAGTGTTAGATCGGCGTTCATTACATCATGACCACAACGAACTCTTCAGTCTATCTCTTTCGGATGTCACTTCGGTGAACCGGTTGACATCAAGCACTTGCCTCGTTTCACTGACCTTGACGATCGTTCAATAGATGGTGATATTTTCCTTCTGTTCCCGTTTTTTATACGGGGATGTCACTTGAGAGGTAATACTTCCGAAATCGGAATGTCTGCAGGCTGTCGTCAGTCTTTTCGGTACATGTGCGACGGAGCTCTTGTCTAACACTGTTCAATATTGCGCTTCACGGTTCTACACAGAAACCGCATGCCCGACTATTTATCGATTTTTCAGCCTCAGCTACATAATTCATTTTTATCGCGATGTACAATGTATCTGATTCATATTCGAGATTACACGCTGGGTGATTTTTCATTGACCATTTTATTCCAGGAAAAGATGTTTACTCAGTCAGTTCCAACGAAGAAGACATCATGAGAGAGGTGATGGAGAACGGTCCCGTGCAGGTTCACTTTAAGGTCTACGCGGATTTCGTCGACTACGCTTCCGGTGTCTATCAACACGTCGCCGGAAACTACTTGATGGGACACGCGGTGAGACTCCTCGGTTGGGGTGAGGAGAATGGGGTGAAATTTTGGCTGCTGGCCAATTCCGGGAATACCGATTGGGGGGATGGCGGGTTCTTCAAGTTCCTTCGTGGTCAAAATGAGTGCGGGATTGAGAGTGTTGTGAATGCTGGATTGCCGGATCTGCAACGGTGGCACAACCACGTGATTGATCATTGATTAATTATTTTGCGCAACATTGGATTGATTGATTGATTTTACCTCGCGTTCTCGCGTAAAGTTTTGCATGTTTTTTTTAAAAATAAAATACAGCTGTTATGCTATCGTATCAACTGATTTGCATACTTCCATTATGGTGGATGGTTTTTATTCTGAATTATGATTATGCATGAGAACTGGTATCACGCCAGCAAGCCTTTCAGATGAATAGAATGTTGCCCGGGTATATTTCGTTTACGTAAAATGTTATTATCGGTGTTCCAACAGATAAATTTGAGCACAATTACACCGCTTTGGCTAATGTATTGCAATTCGGACAGCTAACTTGAATCAAAGTAACACGCAATTGATGTACGACAATCCCGAGAATAATATCTTAAGCATCTTAATTAATTTGATTGACCAATATTTTACTCATTGGGTTATTACTCATTCATTTGCATGCATTTTCATCACACACACCACACCACGACCGTGCTGTTTGCACTCATCAGGTAGGGACAGTAAGACCAGGATCCGCATGCGCTGTAAACAGCGGATGAATAGTAAACAAGATGCGCTTTCGTGCCACTGTTGGGCAAGGTTGGTACGACCAACCTGTTCAATCTTATGAGCTCCCACTCATGTAGACTAAGTTTGAACTCTTGACCATGAATAAAAAACCTCATTTGCATGTATGATGCATTTTGATGGTGTTTCTGAGGCAGCTCGACTTTTACGTTGATCGCGAGACGGAACATTCTGTTTCAAGTATTGTTCAGGAATGATAGTATGAATTGGAAAATTAGCTAAGAGGATGAAAATTGTGAATAAATTAGCAAACAAACTCTAGCGCGTTATGAAATAAGATGGCGTGTTAAAGAATGTTGACAGCAAGATATGTTTCTCTCTAGTCAGCTCTACAGACATAATTCTTGAGTCATGTACAGTGTCGGTCACGTTTTAAGTATCTTGGATTGTTTGACTAATATAGTGTGTGGTAAGTGTGTCAAAGACAGTTTTTTTGTAATGTGTTACAGCGGAGACCACAATGAAGCTGTTGTGTTGACGCCTTTGCCAGTTAATGAATCGTGTAGATGCGTGGTGCATTGGAGGTTAGACAACTCGCTCTGCTGTGTCTGTGCATGCGTTCGGCCTATTTCGGTCGATGGCGACCATGGATGTACATACCACTCGCATGAATGTCCATGTTCTACAGCTATTCGAATGACTAAACAGTCCGACTCGGGAGGAACAATCTCTCCCGCAGCGCTGACAACGAAAGTCAGAACTCGGTTGTATTGCGTGCGTTGCACGCCGGCGGCGGGATCTGTGTTCAGCAGCCAAGAGCTGTATCTGCTCCTCCCCAGCTTGCAGATGACGCTTTACACAGTGCCTCCAATGTAAGAGGTCAAGAACAATTTCTTTTTAACTCGCGGGTCAATGCCAAGGGTTTTCATATCTCTTTTGTAAACGACTTTGTACCACAAGTGTGGTCCGCCCAAAAGTCGACTTGCTGATTGCAACTCGGAATATTACCATTTTCCATTCTGTAAACGTGACCAAGCTACCCCAGGCGGCGCTGTCGTAGTAGGGTGATTCTACCCATTACGTGGTGTTTTAAATACTGCAATCTTGATTGATTGGTTTGGTAACCAAGCCCAGCGAAACTGACGGGGTACGAATTGAAGACACGATATTGTCGCTTTTAAGTCAGCGGCCGGGTGGATGACGCTCTTCAATCACCCAAAAAAGTATATTAAACAAAGTACTACCATTGTTGTATTGTAACAAAGAGAGTGAAAACAATGTAGCTAGTTTAGCAGGTAGTGAGATCAAGCGATGCCATCTCAACGACCGCCGTCTTTGTTGTAATCAGTGTGTGAAGAGCACATTCTGGGTTTGCCGCGTTACCCAAGTCACGATATCTTTGTGCTTTTTGAAACGTTAAACGCTTTTTCAACCATTAATATTGAATGACGGTCTATGTGCCCATGAAGAATGTCCCCAGTTGTCCTGCCTGCGTAAACTCACAATCGAACACAATTATTCATCAAAACTGGTGACCGGGCTATACAACAGGCCATACGGGCAGAGGATCGCAACTCTAAACCTGTTTGACTTTTCGTACCGTCGTCTCATGAGTGATTTGATCCTGCTGTACAACATTCGGCATACAGTGGATCACCCACTTGAAGACCTGTTTCATCAGCAAGAATTACGTGGTAGTAGATCGCAGGGCTACAACTTAATTATTCAACAATCCAGATCGAATCGGCGAAAGTTTTCCTTTGCTGTCCGAGTTTGATTTATATGGATCTCTCTGCCCACATGTAACATTTGCGCATCAAGCCTAAACACCAAAAATCTTGATTCTTGAAACATGTTCAAGGCTGAACTTGACAAGTATATGTTGACCAAATCCAACCTTTCACCTGAAAACACGTGCTGACTTTCTATATTGATAAAGTATTTGCTTTTGGAGCGTCGCGAGTACTGCTTCTTCTTAAACGTGTGTTCGAAAGTTTCACTAAGCAAACCGTTCGTCGAATAATTAATACGTAACCATAAATTCTTGAAACGTTATTGAGGCCAACCATGGAGTATGCGGTTCAGGCTTGGTCACCCTGGCTGCAGAAGGACATCAGCCTCTTGCAGAGAATATATCATTGGACCACCAAGCTCGTACGTGGTTTAAAACATAAACAATACGAAGATCGGATTACAAGCCTCAATCTCTTCGACTCTCGCTACCGCCGTCTTAGAGGCGACTTGATTCTTATGTTCAATATACTGCATACCCACAACCATCCCCTGAATCAACTATTCACACGACTACCACCACGAACAAGCCGGATTCATAACTATACAGTACTTATTCCCGACTCGAGGCTGAACTGTCGAAGGTATTTTTATTCTGTACGTGTATGTTTTACTTGGAACTCCCTACCCCGTAACGTTGCACATTCACCCAACTTGGGTATATTCAAATCGAACTTAGACAACTTCATGTCGACCAATCCAAACATTGAAACAATATATTCCGCATCATAAAGCTTTAAACCAATGCATCCAGGTAAACTATACATATTTACCCTATCAAACCGGTTGAAAACAATTTCTGCTCTATGTATTTTTACGTGATTACTGAACTAATCAGTAGGCAAACAAACCCCGTTTTACTAACTATGTTATTTGTAATTCGCATATTATTGTGTGGTTTTTGTAAAGCTATGTGATTTTTAGACCATTAAAATTGAATTGAATTGAATTGAATCATAGACAGCGTTACACCGGTAGCAAGTACTACGTGCTTACCTGACATACAACAATGATACGCGAAAATGGCAAAATATGGGGAAGGATGCGCCCAATAATCTATTGAACCTATAAACAATTCGACACAGACCCCCAAGGATGAGGTACCGTCACGCCGAATCAAACATAAATTAAAGGTGTTGTGCCCGAGTAGAGCGACATCAGCACGACAGATTTAATTCAGCTTTCACTGACACGTAAAGTAGCAAGGTTTGTTATACACTAGCCTTGACAACATACAAGGTTAGGCAAACACTCCAAGATGATGTTCACAGCACGACCGCCACTAAATACGATTTTGAACCATCTCACCATCTGTGGCTAGTTTAACTGTTGAAACCCCTTCATCTGCTTGTGCGAAGTCAATGTCTGGCAACCCTTACAATGACGCCATACCGAGTTTTGATTAGCAATCAAAACCGCTTTTGGATAGATAATATTTCCCATTCGCATTAAGTGGCATAACCAGCGGAGTTGACACATGTTAACTTGTTAATATATATCTCCGTCGAGTAAAGATATGCCTGAAAGTAGTGTTCAGAGGGTTCTGATATACGGTGGAGGATTTCTTTTGTTTCATGACAGCGAGAACCACATGGAGCCTACCACGCTGCTGTTGCTGTTTTCCGTCTGAACGGCGCTTGCCTCTATCATCAGCTCATTTTCCTGAATAAATGGGTTTCAAGTTCATGATCTGATGTTCTCAGTAATAAAATACTTAAGATAATTCTGACTGAGAGATATCTTCTTATGTGAAACCGTAAATACAAGAACCAATTTTTACAACCACACTTTCAATTGCGAATTTAATTCTACCCTTCTCGCAAAACGTTCAAAATGGTTATTTTCGTTGGCATTTTTCAACTAGACTCTGAGCAATAAGAATTTTTGTTTTGAACCATTGCGATACTGCTTATTTTTAACTTGTATCTCTCGACATTGTGAATAACGTCTTTTTACGATGAAAAATGTGTGCTTTGTAATCCTGCACACCTGAGCTGCTAATCTGTTGTGGTGTTCACATACTTTGTGCTCTTCCACACAATACACAGAGTTCAACGTTTGTGCTTTTGTATTAGAACATCGTGCATCGTTGTAGCTTCACTCAATCTTCCCCAGCTGTTTACGTCGTATGCGTTGACTTGGGTAGATCGATACGTACAGTTGAGGCACGTGATTTGCGATCGATAATATGGCCGCGTGAATGCAGTTGCCAACTTTCAGGGAAACAGTTTAGACTTGAAAAGGTGATTTATCAAAGCCTGGGGTTAGCTCTGACGTATGTTGGCATGTAAATGGCTGAAGATAATCTGACGAGATTTTTGAATAGCGTTAATTCGGATTTATGATAAACAAAGCTGTAGAGCGGTACGATAACATTGGATCTGCGTATGAACTTGCACTAAATCTTACTTTCATTGATCTATTCGGGAGCTTCGAAGGAGGAGTATAAATAATCCCATGTATGACATGGGGTAGGGAAAATGTTGGTCGGAAATATATATTTGAGTAACTTTGTCTTTCAAGTGCGGGTGTGTAAGGAAAACACTGAAATTTCTGATGAAACTGGTTTCAAAAAAGTGGTTATAGGACATAAAAACTTCCAAATTATGTATGAAGCTAGATTAATTCAGTGCTGACATGATTTCCAGTGATAGACGAATCCTGATAACTCATACACAGACGACCGTTTCTTAGGGGTGCGGTATTTCCACGATAAGATTTTGATTGCTGGTCAGGAGACTTGAACCGTCTGATTGAACGTTTTATGTGGATTTATATAAACGCTATACGCGCAACTCCCTTCTTGTTGTACGTGCATCCAATTGACTATAGTAGTGAGCAAGTTAGTTGAGCATGCTTATGCCACACCTATGATATTCCTGTGTGAGAACTTCAAAGTGCCTGATAACACTAGACACCGAACATTACAGTATTTGAAACCACTGACAAGAGCGTATTTGGGTAACACAATTGTAGATAGGTGTAATCGTTCCAGTTTTACAGTCGGCTGATACGATTCCAGTTTTCCGTTAGTGTTTGAATAAACCAGCTAGTGTACAATGGATCCTACATTATCCCGGTTCACCATTAATTACTCTAAGCAAAATAAAAGAAGTGATAGGCGAGATACATAACCACTGTGCTTTTCTGTCTACGTTTTCGCTGCCTTTTGTTGTCAATTAAAACATTCGGGTGATTTCGTACCACCCGGCTAGATTTAAATCCTCGTTTGAAACGGCATTGCCCTCATCTAATTGATTTACTCGCTTCGGTGGTACAAATATTAACAACATAACTTTCTTTCCGTCGCGCTGGGACTGGACATTAACGTGTTGCGATGGTTTGTGTAACTCCATGACCCATTGAGCTATACTGGGTGGGTGTCAGAAGAGATACATATTGCAGGTAGGTCAATGGATAAAGGTCAGACAAGCTCAGACTCAACACAATGACCTGTGTTTCAGGCTTTTTAGCCAAAGGCTCTGGGTGGCACCCTAAGACAAACCCTAATTTCGGCCTGGGCAACCTGGTAGTATCACGCCTACAAGCAATTATGAAAATACAGGTAAAAATGACATATCTCGTGCTCCCACGCTCTCTGCTCACAATGCTTTTAATGATGTCATGCTCTGGTATGGAACCCAATCGGGAAGAGACGAGTCGGACGCCAAGGCTATCTTGGAAGCGCTGGTGTGAAGAGGAAATCCGCAAGTGTGGACTTAACTGGAACGACGTCAAACTGGATGCTTCGGACAGACCAAAGTGGAGACAAGTTTTAGAGGCCCTATGTTCCTCCAGGAACTCAAGGGATTAAGCCAAGTCACGGGGTCGGGAAATGTTCGTCGGAAATGAATATTTTGGTAACCTTGTTTTTTCAAGTACGTATGTATAACGAAAGCATTGACGTCTGGTGTCAACACCTCATAATATTAGTCTGATCAACTGTTCACTTGGTGATGACAATTTATCTTTGTGAAGTCTTTCAGAGAAAGCATTCTTTGACTGAGTAAAATAACTGATGGCAGTTCATGTTGGAATGTGGCAATACAAGCATACATTTATGACTGTCGTGAAATTACGCCCAATTTCAAATAGCTGTCTAAGTGGTTGTGATGACTAATGCGTTATTCTATAGCTCAGTATAAGGTCGTGCGCTCGAAAGCACTCTATGCATATCTAGACAGGCGCTGCTCAAATGTAGATTATGCAATCCGGTAAACATTTTAGTTGCCTTATGATAACTCTGGTAAACAAGGTTATACTTGAATGCCCTGTTACATAGTGTTTGTAAAACGAACCATGGTGATCAAACACAGAATCCCATGATGATTTGTGATGGAGCACTCAAGGCGCTTATGGATGGCCAAAGTGATGTGTTGCTCACATCCACCGAAATTACACTCCAATACCGGTTTCTTGGTGTTTGACGTCATCGGGTGAAGACAGTAAGATTAGGTTCAGTGAGCCTTGAAAGAGTAGATAAATGGTACAAAACATTTATACTTTAATGCCCCAGTTGCATAGGGTTCGTACAAAGAACAGCATGCTGTTTCAACAGAGAATCACAGTGATTCGTCGTCAAGCACTTAACGCGTCTATGGTTGCTCAAATTGATGTGTTGCTCATTGCCCCCGAAATGACACTCCATAACCGTCCTGTAATGGAATATTCCATCCAAGCCTGGGCACCATGGCTGAGGAAGGATATCGAACTACTTGACAGAATTTATCATCGTGCTACAAAGTTGGTCTTCCGGTGCAGAAATTTGCCTTTCACAGAGCGAATGTTGAAACTGAAACGACACGATTTTACCCAACGACGGATACGTAGTGACTTCATGCTGACATTCAAAATCCTGCATACTGATAACCATTCCCTTAAACACTTGCTAAAGCGCAATGGCCTTACTCGAACACGAGCACATTCAAAGGCTTTAAGCATTCCGCATTCTCGATTGGATATTCGTCGTAATTTTTTCTCGGTAAGAATTTGTTTCACTTGGAACTATTAGCCTGCAGAAACCACACGCTCAGAATCTGTTAAGGTTTTCGCTTTCAAACTTGATGAGTTTATGACGAACCATGCGGTATGTGATTGTCCCTATTGATTTTTGAGATATTTTATATTTTTTTAAATATTCCATATTCCTTGTCATCCTATGGTTATTGTTAAGCTTACTGCTTTTTCTACCATAAAAGTTTCTGAGTTCTTAGTTCTGAGTACCGGATTCTGGCTGTTTACCGTCATCAGGTGGGGGCAGTAAGATAAGCTTAAGTGATTCAAAGTTCAAAGTGATTTAAAGTTGTAATGGTCTAAAAAGCATTTAGCTTAACAATAACCATAGGATGGAGTTATGGGTTATATACAATAAAAAAGAAGAACAGGGAAACTCATGTAGTGTAAATGGTATCAAATTTGGGTTTTTTCTCAAGTATTTGTCCAAATTAGCTTTAAAAATATCCAGGTTTGCTGAGTGTGTAACAGTGGAGGGGAGGGTGTTCCATGTGAAACTTACACGTACAGCATACGAATATCTTCGACAGTTCAGTCTTGAAGTGAAAATAAGCACTGTAAGTTCATGTTTCCGACTGGCACGGGGTGGCGAGCGTGTGAAACGTTTGGACAAGGAATGGCTAGGGACGTGCATAATGTTGTACATCAGTATGACGACAGCGAAAGTCGGAAATATTGAGACTTCTCAAACGTTCTTCATCCATCGATGGTCTCAGATAGGTGTTCATGATACGTGGCACCGACTGATTCGTGAATCTGCCGAAAATTCGTTTCAATAACGCCAATACTTGTGACGCCTTTTGTCTACCGCTTTGCACTACAGTGAAGTCTTCAGACTTGAACTGGTCCAAACACCCAAATCCTTTTCTTCAGTTGTCCAGACGAGTTGGTGGGACCAGACACTAACGAATACTTCGCTTTGGGATTTACAGCGAAGCGAAGTTGCGAAGCGGAGCGAATATTGTTGAATATTCGCTTCGCTAACGCCATGGTGAAGGGCAAAAAAACTTCACTAATAATTCGATATACTTCGCTTCGCTTAAAACGAAGTGCAAGTTCAAACATCGCCGTAAATGAATATAAGCGAAGTCTTCGCTAAAAGCGTAGAGTGTTCATTTTTGTACTTTAATATTTTAACCGTTTGTCTACGGGAATTGTTTTTGATGTTGACACTTGTTGACACTCAACTGACTCTAAAAAGAGTCCTGCGAGGATCAGATGATAGACACCGCCAGACAAGTGCACTCCGATGGTGACTGAAGGTACCGACGTAAGCTACTTAGCAACCGACTGCTTGATTAATTGCTATAAGCTAACATTTGAGGTGGTAACTAGAGTTACGGTCAGTAGACAAAGGGTTTTACTTTTTTGTACTTTAATATTTTAAATGTATTCGCGTAGGTGTGTGGCCGGATGCAAAGGGCGTTGGTGTTTTGATCTGCTTGGGTGTTTGCCGCTCTGCGTGGGTGCTTACCGCCTTGCCTGGGCGTTTGTTTCTTTTAGGATGAAAATTTAATTATCTCATCATAGTCTCATCATGAGCCCCCCGAAGACGCACCACAAGTCGGACAAGGACAAAGACTCGGCCTCGGCCAAGAAGTCCAAGAGGAGCCCGAGCCTTAAGGTCAAGCTGCCGTCTAAAGACCCGTGGACCACCAAGTCCTCCAGAAAAAGGTCTCCGCCGCCGTCAGATGATGATGATGATGACGACTTTCATCACACCACCTACCGGCACAAGCCTACCAGATCACCGATCTGGAACTTCTTCAAGAAGGAGGCTGTGAAGAAAGGTGCGAAGGAAAGAGAACCTCGAGCTTCTTGCCAAGTCGAGGATTATGGCCAGTCCATCGCCCGGCCTCAGGGAACCCCCCAAGTCATGGTCGGCCACATCATGTCGAAGCATCCGGACGTTTCTAAGCAGTTTCTGAACCAGAAGCCCAAGTTGGAGACTGAAAAGGTGAGTTAGACTCAGTTTGACGCAACCTTCGCTATACTTCGTTTAAACTTTGCTATACTTCGCAATAACTCGCCATATACTTTGTTATAGATCGCTTAGTACTTCCAAATACTGTGCATGAACATCGTTATACTTTGCAATAGTTTTTTGGAAATGAAGCTCAACTGTTTTTCTTTCTTTTCTTTTCCGGGAGAAACAGCAGCAGTCCCAGTCCAGCTCTAGGCGAGTCAAAATCGGGGAGTCATCCGAAACCTCTTCAAGAAGGCTCTCAGTGACCCCGATCACCCAGTACTACAAGTCCGGCGGCAGCGCCAGCGCTCCCAAGAAGTACAACCCGAACAGTCCTCTCCAGCTGAGGACAAACCTGGAGATCATGGCCTACCTTGCCGGTGCCAACCTTTCGTTCAGCCATGTGGAGAATCGCCACTTTATAAGGTATTTGAAATGACAAATTTACAATTACAAGTTGTTAACTTCTTACTTAAAAGATAATTTCGATTTTACTTTGCTATACTTCGCTTAAACTTCGCTATACTTTGTTATATATTGCTATTTTTCGATTAAAAATCACTATAATTTGGATATATCGCTATTACCTTCGCTATTATTCCAGGTATTCTCAGTCGCTGGACCCGAAGATCAACATCCCCAGGCAGATCATGTTCTCCAGGCACATCTGTACCCTCCTCTTCAAGAATGTCGAGGAAGCCATGGAGACGGAGCTCGCCAAGGACCTTGTCAACCTCCTGGGAGTTGGATTCACCAGTGACATGTGGACCAGCCGCTCCAACCAGGGGTACCTGAGATTGACCATCCACTACATTGATCCCGACTGTGCCATGCAGAGATTCACCATTGACTGCAGGATGGTGGTGGGTAGGCACGACTCGGAGGTGGTGGGCCGCTACCTCAACTCCATGATTGGTGCCATCAAGAACCTCAAAGACAGCACTGCGACCATCATGGTCACGGACGCCGAGGCCAAAATGAAGAAAGCTGTGAAGAACGCTGACAAGATCAGCAAGCACCTGCTTTGCGTCGACCACGCAATCAACAACGCCCTCAAGTATGCCATGCAGATCGAGGAGGTGGGAGACTTGGTCAAGCTGGTCAGGGCTCTGGCCAACGGGGTCAAGCGTTCTTCGGTCAGAAACGATCTCAAGAGGAAGAAGGCAGCTGACTTGGAATGTGAGTGAGCGCAATATTCGGTTAACTTCGATACTATTCGCTATAATTCGCTATATAATTTGCTATGTTATTCGTTATACTTCGCTATATTTGCAAAGCTTCGCGAAGCTTCGTTATTATTTGCTATAAGTTCGAAGTTCAGAAGTCATTCCTTTACAGTTCCCTTCATCAAGATCGTTTAGTACAGCAAGATTTGCTGGTCTTCAATGCGCATGACCATCACATCCATCGTCCGGAACAAGGCGGTCCTGCAGTCGCTGAAGGATGATGTCTTCAACACCCCTTCAGACTTTGCGGCCCTCATTCCAAACAAGCTGCAGTTTCAGGACCTGGAAAACATCCTCTGGCCCCTCGAGCTGATCAAGGAGGTCGGCAAACGTCTCCAGGCAGATAAGACGCCCACCCTGCAGCATGGCGTTCCGGACATGGCGAAGATTGCCATGATGTCAGCCTCCAGGATCAAGCTGTTGGCCGACTTCAAGGATGCCACCAAGGCATTCAAGATCCCGAGCTAGGCAGGAATGTGGACCTCTACCAGATGGCGCACTACCTGAACCCCACTAGGATGGCCGTGTACCTCAGGACCAGGTCTCATGGTCACCTCTTCTACGAGTGCGAGCAGAGCATCAATTTGCTCTTGGCCACCTTGGCCCCAGCCGCCCCACCATCAATTCAGATGTGAGAACCCGCTTGCCAAGATCTTTAAGGTTTTCTCCAAGAGCACCATGACCTTGATCTTGATCCGGAATTGGCCTTTGGCAGCGTCGACCAGTCCCAGTCCCAGTCTCAACCAGCCCCAGTTCCTCCTTATGTCAAGGAGATGAATGCGTGGATGGCGTCTCCCCTGGAGAAGGAGGACATCGACGTGCTCCAGTACTGGAAGATGAAGGCCAAGGAGGTCCCTTTACTCGCCAAACTCGCCCAGTAAGTTGTTTCAAAGCTTAAGGTCACTTATTTTCCGTTGGATTATAATTTATTCTCGTTATTCGCCATAATTCGCTATAATATTCGCTAAACTTCGCCATACTTCGATATTATTCGCTATATTTCGATATATTATTTTCTATTCTTATATGTAGTATTGCTATACTTTGATATAGTATTGTTATACTTCGAAATAGTAGTTTAACTTTTGCACCCATGGACCCCCTGGAACCTAATACGAAATACTCAACCTGTCTCATTTTCTTATAGGATGCTCTACGCCATCCCGGCTACCTCGGCCTCATCGGAGAGGGTCTTCTCGGAATCTGGACTCGTGACCAAGCCCACCCGAGGCCTTTTGGACAACGAGAGGGTCCCGGAGCTCGTCTACATTCATGACAATTACGAGAAAGTGCTCCCCTACATGAAGAGGATGAAGCTTCGCATCCATGAGTTCACCAATGGCGGAGAGACCAGCTTTCAGAGTCAGCAGCAGCTCAAAGACGAGAATGACACTGAGGCCAACCTTGAGGATGTCGAGTTTGTCGACACCCAGGAGCTCACGGCGAAGGCCTACTCCCCTCTGGCTGGAGGCAGCCGGACCAGTTCCGGCACCAGGTCCAGGTCCAGAACACCGGTGTCAGAGACCGAGTCAGAGGAGGAACCTAATTGCCTTTGAGATGAAGGTTTTGTATATTTCCAATGCCAAAGCTCATGAAAAAGTCCTCCCTTGTCAAATAAAAGTTCTTTTATGGTCAAAAAATAATTTATTTCGGAATTCGTTTTATTTCAGCGAAGAATAGCGAATTTAAACGAATATTAGCGAATTATAGCAATTTATAGCAATGTTTTTTTGTCGAAAACGAAGTTTTTGGGGGACATCGAAGTTGAGCGAAGATTATTCGCTAATATTCGTTATGGCGAAGTGCACTTCGGATATTCGCTTTGATACTATTCGCCATTGCGAAGGGCAGTTAGGGCACTTCGAAAATTCGCTTCGCACTTCGCTTCGCTCCAAATAAGAGACATTCGTTATTGTCTGTGTGGGACCCAAGAGTGTAGTTGTAATTCACGGTCTTTCCCATGATTTGCCAAAGATGGCCAAATATGGGAAAGGATGGGCCCAATAATCCATTGAAACTATAAACAATTCGACACAGACACCGATGGATGACGTACCGTCAAGTCGAATCAAACATAAATTCAAGGTATTGTGCCCGAGTAGAGCGACATCAGCATGACAGATTCCCTACGGGCTTCACTGACACGTAACCGAACAAGCTTCGCTCGACACTAGGCTTGGCAACATACAAGATTAGGAAAACACTACAAGATGATGTCCACAACACAACCATCTCACCAATGGGCAACTAGCACCATCTGTGGCTAGTTTAACTGTTAAAGCCCATTCATCTGCTTGTGCGAAGTCAATATCTGGCCATTCTTACAATGACGCCATACCGAGTTTGGATCAGCAATTAAAACCGCTTTTGGATAGATAATATTTCCCATTCGCATGAAGTGGCATAACCAGCGGAGTTGACACATGTTGACTTGTTAATATATATCTCCGTCGAGTAAAGATATGCCTGAAAGTAGTGTTCATAGGGTTCTGATATACAGTGGAAGATTTCTTTTGTTTCATGACAGCGAGAACCACATGGAGCCTACCACGCTGCTGTTGCTGTTTTCCGTCTGAACGATGCTTGCCTCTATCATCAGCTCATTTTGCTGAATAAATGAGTTTTAAGTTCACAATCTAATGTTCTCAGTTACAAAATACTTATAAATAATTCTGACTGACAGATATCTTCATATGTGAAACCATAAATACAAGAACCAATTTTTAACACCAAACTTTCAGTTGCAAATTTAATTCTACGGTACCATTCTCGCAAATCGTTCAAAATTGTTATTTTCGTTGGCATTTTTCAACTAGACTCTGAGCAATAAGAATTTTTGTTTTGAACCATTGCGATACTGCTTATTTTTAACTTGTATCTCTCAACATTGTGAATAACGTCTTTTTACGATGAAAAATGTGTGCTTTGTAATCCTGCACACCCTGAGCTGCTGAGCTGTTGTGTTATTCACATACTTTGTGCTCTCTCACACAATACACAGAGTTCAACGTTTGTGCTTTTGTATTAGAACATCGTGCATCGTTGTAGCTTCACTCAATCTTCCCCAGCTGTTTACGTCGTATGCGTTGACTTGGGTAGATCGATACGTACAGTTGAGGCACGTGATTTGCGATCGATAATATGGCCGCGTGAATGCCGTTGCCCACTTTAAGGGAAACAGTTTAGACTTGAAAAGGTGCTTTATCAAAGCCTGGGGTTAGCTCTGACGTATGTTGGCATGTAAATGGCTGAAGATAATCTGACGAGATTTCTGAATAGCGTTAATTCGGATTTATGATAAACAAAGCTGTAGAGCGGTACGATAACATTGGATCTGCGTATGAACTTGCACTAAATCATACTTTCCTTGTTCTATTCGGGTGTTTAGAAGGAGGAGTATAAATAATCTAATGTATGATATGGGGTAGGGAAAATGTTGGTCGGAAATGTATATTTGAGTAACTTTGTCTTTCAAGTGCGGGTGTGTAAGGAAAACACTGCAATTTCTCATGAAACTGGTCACAAAACAGTGGTTATACGACATAAAGACTTCAAATTGTGTATGAAGCTAGGTTATCTCCGTGATGACAAGATTTTTAGTGATAGACGAATCCTGATAACTCATACACAGACGACAATTTGTTAGAGGCCCGATATTTCCACGGTAAGATTTTGATTGCTGGTCAGGAGACTTGAACCGTCTGATTGAACGTTTTATGTGGATCTATATAAACGCTATACACGCAACTCCCTTCTTCTTATACGTGCATCCAATTGCTCATAGTAGTGAGCAAGTTAGTTGAGCATGCTTATGCCACACCTATGATATTCCTGTGTGAGAACTTCAAAGTGCCTGATAACAATAGACACCGAACATTACAGTATTTGAAACCACTGGCAAGAGCGTATTTGGGTAACACCATTGTAGATCGGTGTAATCATTCCTGTTTTACAGTCCATTATTCAGTTAGTGTTTGAATAAACCAGCTAGTGTACAATGGATCCTACATTATCCCGGTTCACCATTAATTGCACTAAGCAAAATAATAAAATTAATAGGCGAGTTACTTTACCACTGCGCTTTCCTCTGTGCGTTTTCGATGCCTTTGTTGGCAATAGAAACTGTCGGGTGATTTCGTACCACCCGGCTGGATTAAAATCCTCGTTTGAAACGGCATTGCCATTATCCAATTCATTTACTCGCTTCGGCGGTACAAATACAAACAACATAACTTTCTTCCCGTCGCGCTGGGACTGGACATTAACGTGTTGCGATGGTTTGTGTAACTCCATGACCCATTGAGCTATACTGGGTGGGGTTTTTGGTGTCAGCAAAGATACATATTGCATGTAGGTCAATGGATAAAGGTCAGACAACCTCAAACTCAACACAATGACCTGTGTTTCAGGCTTTTTAGCCACAGGATTCGGGTGGGACCCTAGGACAAACCCTAATTTCGGCCTGGGCAACCTGGAAGTATCACGCCTACAAGCAATTATGAAAATACAGGCAAAAATGACATATCTCGTGCTTCCACGCTCTCTGCTCACAATGCTTCCAATGAAGTCACACTGCATACAAGCCTTTTAATAACCGCTTTCCGATTTGTAGATCTTTGAATAGTCATGAAAGAAGTGCAGCTTGTTCATCGAGGTCTCCAAATTTAGCAACTTCTAATATTTTGCTTGCTTCCAGAGCGTTCTTCCGCACGCGCGTACCTTTCAAATGAGTGGCGTTCAAAGTTAGTATCGAACAACAGGCAAAATTGTTTTATACACATGATAGCCTCGATGTCGATGTTTACTGTTTGTCGGGAACACGCATGCATAACTCTAGCCCAGTTACGCGATGGTATAATCCTTCGGACTTACGCAAATCACACTATCTCCCCTGCCCAATGATCACGATATTATGATATCTAGGTGTCTAGGTGTCTAGGTTAGGTTGGTGTCGGTTTCGTTTTGATTTAGATAGCTGAGGCCTCACTGTGAGGCTGCATCGAAGAGTGACATCGTTGTCTTAGCTGAAAACATAAACGCACGCGTAGGCCGTCTATATTTGAACGATCATCTCGTTGGTGTAAGAGTTGGTCTCCATTGTCATCGTAATGACAACGGCGAAAGATTGCTTAGCTTGTGCTCAGAGCACAGACTTTACCTTGCCAGCACTAACTTTCGCCATTCAAAGCGTCACTGCTCCACCTGGAAATCTTCCTTGGCGGCCTTATTGCAATTAACTACTCGTG
The DNA here is from genome assembly GCA_013407085.1 of Atriophallophorus winterbourni. Classification (NCBI taxonomy): domain Eukaryota; kingdom Metazoa; phylum Platyhelminthes; class Trematoda; order Plagiorchiida; family Microphallidae; genus Atriophallophorus; species Atriophallophorus winterbourni. The sequence goes on along the minus strand of JACCGJ010018515.1, from coordinate 4,508 downwards.
GCGAGGGAGTGTGCAAGATTACCGTTCATACTGTTGCACCTGTCTAGAGTCCGATCATGCGTTATTCTGTGCTAAGCTATTGATGCGTATTGGCTGGAGAAGTAGAAACGTTGCAAAGCAGTTGAATGTTGCCAAGCTTAATGATATCCCAGTTCTCCGATATATTGAAGCCAATTTGAGTTTGCATCATTTTGTGGTTCCCGAAGATTTTATCGATGAACAATGGAGTGGGATACAAACCTCTTTGGAGACAGGCGCGTAAGATAGTTATGAGATGACTTCCCGTGTAGCCCTACACTGAGTTTCTGTGAATTCTCTTCCTTGATGAACCGACATCGGTTGCTTCCTGCTGATAGCATACATGATGCGTCACGAAGGATTATTAAACGAGAAATTGGTTGCCAGTTTGAGAACCGACATGGAAAGTTTGTGGAGTTATAAGGCTACATTTTTCAAACTCATCAGAACTTCTGGAAGCGTGCGACCAAGCATCAGTGAGCTGAAATGTGAAGCAGATGGTTTGCCCGTTCTTAACTTGCACGGGAGCATGAAGCGATAGGCAGAACATTTTGAGGCACATTTTAACTGACTTTCGCGCCTTTCGATTTCGAGAATACGGAACACTGTACACCATGGTCGATTTCTTTCGAGGCTTCGACTCAATCAGAGATTTACAGTGTAGTTCGGAGCCTTAAGCGCCTTCGGGCATCAGGTGCTGATGCTTTGATTCAGTCATTGTTCAAAGATGGCGGTTTCGCTTTAGTTCGCGAACTTCAAGCGCTGTTCGCCAGCTTATGGGCTGAGGAACGCGTTCCGATCCCTTGGAGAGAATCAGTAATTGTTCCGATTTTCAAAAACGGAAGGCGAGATTCCTTTGAAAATCATCGGGGTATCAGTCTCATTTCAGTAGCTCCTAAAATACTCGCCTTCACCCTGCTTCACCGATCGAGTACCAAACAGGAAGAGCAAATCCGTGAGGAGCATTCTGGGTTTAGTGCAACAGTGGCATTTATGAATAACATTGTTTACCATTTATACAGTGTTTTATGACTCAAAAAACGTTATGATACTGTCTCCACCTGATGACGCCAAACAGACTGAAACCGGTAATGGAATGTAAATTTTGGGGATGTGAACAACGCATCACTATGGTCATCCATAAGCGACTTTAGTGCCTGACCACGAATCACTTTGTGATTCTGTATTTGAACATCGTGGTTCGTTGTGCGAACCCTATGCAGCAGTGGCATTCAAGTATAACCATGTTTACCATTTCAAAGTGATTCAAAGTGATTTGAAGTTGTAATGGTCTAAAAAGCATTTTACTTAACAATAACCATAGAATGGAGTTATGAGGTATATACAATAAAAAAGAAGAACAGGGAAACTCGTATAGTGTAAATCGTATCAAAGTTTGGGTTGTCTCTCACGTATTTGTCCAAATTAGCTTTAAAAATATCCAGGTTGGCTGAGTGTGTAACAGTGGAGGGGAGGGTGTTCCATGTGAAACTTATACGTACAGCATACGAATATCTTCGACAGTTCAGTCTTAAAGTGGAAATAAGCACTGGAAGTTCATGTTTCCGACTGGCACGGGGTGGCGAGCGTGTGAAAATTTGGACAAGGGATCGTTAGGGACGTGCATAATATTGTACATCAGTATGAGGTCACCCAAATCCTTCTCTTCAGTTCTCCAGACGAGTTGGTGGGGCCCAAGAGTGTAGTTGTAATTCACGGTCTTTCCAATGTTTAAAACCTTGCACTTTTGGAAGTTGAAGGGTAGTTCGTTTCTCAGAGACCAATCGGGCAATGTGTTTAGATCCTTCTGCAAAGTTTCACAGTCATCATTTGTACGTTTGCTTCTCCAAAGCTTTATATCGTCAGCAAATAAAATAATCTTGCATTTAACACGCTCGGATATGTCGTTTGCGTAGATCAAAAACAAAATCGGTCCGAGTACCGAACCCTGGGGCACTCCGCCCGTAATTTTAAATGATTTCGATAAGGCGCCGTCAACTCTGACTTGGGCACTCCTGTCGCGTAAATAGTTTTCTAGCCAAGCAAGAAGTTTTCCCGTGCAATTCAAGTTTCTGTATTAAAATACTATGATTGACGCGGTCGAAAGCCTTTGACATGTCTAAAAAGCATGCGTTGATGGAGTAACCATTGTCCACACATTCAGTCCAGTCGTTTAAAGTGAGCAAGAGGTTAGATAGACCTGAGTGATATTTCAATGCTCATTGAACCTAATCGTACCGTCTCCACCTGATGACCGTAACTAGCTGGAAACCGGTAATGGCTTGTAATTTCGGTGGATGTGAGCAACACATCACTTTATTCATCCATAAGCGACTTTAGTGCTTGACCACGAGTCACTATGTGATTCTGTGTTTAAACATCTTGTTTCGTGGAACGAACCTTAATCGAAAGTGACATTCAAGTATCACCTTTTTAACCATTTATACACTGCTTCAAGGCTCACTGAACCTAATCGTACTGTCTTCACCTGACGACAGTAAACAGCCAGAAATTGGCGGTATTGTGTAAAGGATGGGGATATGAGCAGCACATTATTTGAAGAATAATTTTTGTGTTTTTTAACACTGGTCTGAAGCTGAAATATCGAAATTATTCGATTTAAGCCTTGTTGTTCTTCATAATTAAGCAATTATATCACCTCTTGCGTCTTAGTAACTGCCATACTTACTGCAACTACCATTCGTCTTGCTCTTTTTGATGTACTACTCTTCATGAAACCCTCAAACGTGGAGCATTATCAAATCTGCTAGTCATTACATTTTAGAGAATATGGGCTCAATTCCAAAGTTGTTTACAAATGTTTCAAAACACCAGGAACTGTTGCGCCAATTTTATTGTACATTAACATATTTTAACACACTCCGCAGCACGGATGGTATAGAAGTTGTATTACATCTGGACGATAAATTGCAATAACGTAATCGCACATCATCATACAAATATTAACGAACTGCCCGACAAATACCAGCAACTTTCGCACTAACATTTAACGACTGCTTTCTGCCTGGTTGTGGCTACCAGTTACGTACGCAGAAGCGGGCCGTAAATTCAAACAAATAAATCGATAATACCAAAAGTTTGACACCTGTCCATATTTAAACAGATCATCGGTCATTAGTTGGAGACAGTGAGATTATATTCCATGAGACTTGAAGAAGTGGTGAAGTGATAAATTACGTGTGATTCCGACGCCACTGATCAAAGAGGTTCATACAACGAACGCTCAAGGCGCTAAGGGAAGACCAAAGTGATGCGTTGTTCATGCTTTCCTCTCTAACATCCCACTACCGGTTTCTTGCTGTTTTCGTCATCAGATGGAGACAGTAAGATTAGGTTCAGTGAGCTTTCAAAAAGTGGACAATGGTAAGCATTTTCATAATTCAATGACAGTTCAAGATTCAAGATTTATGGTTGAAAAAGCAATTAACTTTACAATAAACGTAGAGTGAAACTATAGGTACAAATGTATATTTCCAGCTTGCAACCATGATCACGGCTGTTGCCTCAAGTTCGTAGGTGGAATAATATGTCCAGGGGGTGGGAAACAGCATTAAGTATTTTGTATGCGAGGATGAGATCACCTCTTATTCTTCTTCGTGTAAGTGTCCTCAGCTCCATTTGTCTGAGTCGCCCGGCAAAGGGCGTACTTTCGAGTCCAATGACCAGCTTAGAAGCTCTCTGATATATGCGATCCAGAAGGAAGATGTCTTTTTGGAGCCATATTGTCCAGGCATGTGTTCCATAGTCTAGAACTGGGTGTATATATGTATTCGTCATGAGTGGAAAACACCCCGGGGAAAAACGTCCAAATATCCGCCGTAACATGCCAAGCAGCCGAGACGCGCTTTTGTAAACTTTTTCGCATTGCAGACCAGTTCTCAAACTACCGCAAATCCAGACACCTAGGTACTTTTCTTCTTCGGTGTATTCGAGGTTTTTATCGCCGAGCTTGTATTGATAGGAAAAGCCAAGGTCCGATCTGAATCACCTTCGACTTTTGCATATTCAATGACAGATTATTTTGGGATGACCAGTGGTTCAAAGCATTCGAATCATTTAGCAGCAAAATACAATCGTCAGCATTTCTGATTCGCCTCCATACTTTTATATCGTCAGCAAACAAAACCATCTTACTGTCATTTAGAATTGGTCAAAGCACTGAGCCTCGTGGAACACCGCTAGTGACGTCGATGTTCTTCGATAAAAGGCCGTCCACACGAACTCGAATGTGTCTGTTGCTGAGATAATCTCTTAACAATTCGTATATTCTTCCAACAACACCGTGTTTCTTTAGCTTGTTCAAGAGTAAATTGTGATCAACTCTGTCGAACGCTTTAGAAATGTCCAGGCAGCACACATGAATACAGCCCTCCGCATCTACAATCCTCGTCCAATCGTCTAAGCTTGTCAGCAAATTTGTTAGACAAGAGCGATTTCTGCGAAATCCTTGTTGGACAACTGCCAAAAGT
>JACCGJ010018514.1:0-14992 GCA_013407085.1 Atriophallophorus winterbourni | reverse complement strand
GCGCCACGAAGATATTATTATTGTTGTTGTTGCAGATGATAATGATCAGCTCGCAGTTAAAAAATCTTGACTGCCACCTAAGTTTTATATATAAATCCGGATGTTAATGGTCGTAAAAAACACTAATATTTAAGTGGTTTATTGCCTATCCGTATTTGTTGAATAGTTTGTGCTGTTGCCTGCTGTGTAGAAGTTCGGGAACACGTTATGAAAGATTTTCAAACAGACCTCAGGTCAATTCATCGATAGCATGTACTAGAAAACATTCAAGACGCGGCTACAAAGATCAACTCAATTACAAATCCAATTTGAGACCAGTCGATTTCGTTGTGATTGAATATATGGATTGGATATTCGAAAGTCTTGATGTAGAATAGTAAAGATGAGATTAAGGGCCAGGGTGGCTCGGTGACCATGATGCTCGACTTTAAATTGGACAGTTCCAGAATCGAATCCTGCCCGGTTGGAAAAATTTCAAGAATTGTGCTTAACCGAGATTTTTACTCTAAATAGATGTAAAATGTAGACCAACAAAACTGTGAGTGTCTAGCATACTTTCCTGTGGGTGTGATCACATCATCTATAGAAATTCTAACTAAAGAAAGTGAAGATAAGCCATAAAGTCTGATAAAAAAGAACCAATTTCGTTGCTGGATTAACAATCAAAAACGTTGGTTATCCAAAATAGTTACTAAATAGACGATTAAACCATAATTTCGAATTTTAGATAGGCCTCGCTTGCAGTAAGCAGGTACTTGTGAAGAAGGCATAAAGGCTCTTGAAATTGAAACTACTGCTCTTTCCCAATGGCTCACTTTGGTGCCATTATAAAACTGGAGAAGATTTGGCGCTGATGTTGCCTGCTGTATGCAGAGCACACAAGTGAATGGGCAATAGTGCTGATAAATTTGATACATCTTGTAACGAGGAATGTTGTGGGAGATTATTAGACTCAAAGGAGACTGTATAAACTCACAAACCGTTCTGCACTGATATATCATCGTAGTCAACATCATCATCATCAAAGACAGCATTACACGGGTAACATGTAGTGAATACTCAACCGCCATACAACCATGAATAAAGCCCGAATATGGAGAAGGATGTTACTTGAATAGCTACGGATTCTATAGAAGAGTAAGCACAAACAAACTGGAATCAGACGCCTACGCCTAAAATGCGACTTGCATTCAATGAAGTTTCCGGACGAATTGAACGACAACAGCACGACAGCATCCTTGCGGCTTTCACTGTAATGCATTATAACAAGGTTTTCTCGTTACTCCGCTTGACAACCTACAAACACTCCAAGAAAATGCTTAGTGCAAGACAGCTACTGAGCACGCTTCCCGGTCATATTAACCACCGCGATATCTGATCGTGGGGACCCCAGTCGGAAATTATTATTATTATCATCATAATTGTTATCTACCTCATGGGTAGTACGCAGGCAGTAATGCAGCATAACAAACTTTCTTCGTCACTCCACTTGACAACTCACGAGATGTATCGACAAGTGCAAGATGGCGGATAAAAACAAGATCACCAGTGAATACGCTTATGAACCATAAATCTGAGTGTTATCACGCGGACTCTTACTACGTAGACTGGTCGCCCTAACTGCAGTCATGTCCTTCATCTGCCCATGCTAACGCGGCATCTGAAATCATCAATGCGTAAGAGCGATGGTGTTCAACAGAACATAGGAAGTATAAGCCTGTGTAATCTGGAACTATCTTAGCTCAGGCCCAGTCTATGGCTGCGCGTCACTTTTGTGTAGATCCAGGCTTGCGATCTAACACAGAAATAGAAACTGTACTCGCTTACATGAGAACGCTAATTTATAAATTTAACACCATCGTTTTTGGGTGTTCGTCCGAAGAACGATATACAAAATAAGTTCAAAAAGAACGTAAACGTTATCCACCATCAGCATACCACATACCGAACCGTTCATATAATCATTTTGCGGGCGAATGGTTGGACATTCGTAATCCGAATTCCACATTTTGGGTTTGGGACAATCGCAAAACCGTCGACGTGTCCGAGTACAGGTGGCCCTGTCGCAAGTGCTCCACGCAGCCCATTCACACCAAAATCCTTGGACAGCCTCGCGTAGACACGGTTCCAGTTTCACGAAGATTTCGCCAATTCCATTTATCGTGGTGATTTGTGAGAAACTCAGCAGTGCGCAAGCTATCAGTGGGAGCATGTTCTAAGCCAAGGTAAATGACCTTGACAAGGTTTAAATAAAAATCAATATCTACTGTGTTTCAATCACTGGTTCATGTATGCTAATTTAGCCTTGCAACTGTAAAGTAAACATACTTTAAAATGCTGATTTTCTAAATTTAATAGGAATTTTCAATATGATTGAGAAATAAGTGGTAATAGAAAAATGACATTTGGCGAATATAGCATGCATTGAGCTTAATTACCAAATTTGCGGTGACATTCCAATTATAAACAGTCATTGTAGTCTTTCCTTATAAGTTTTCATGCCCCACCTTATGGCTTTTACGTTATCAAAATTCACGCTGTGATCTGTGTGCAGAACAAAGTAAGCTAAGGCTAGTTACCGAATCAGTGATTGGTATTCATTGGAAATGCGGGGTCGCTTTCAAATTCGCCCCTAGGGCTGATTATCCGAGCACCGGGTCTGCTAGATATTTGCCCAATATAAACCCTATGTCAATCTTTGCAGTTGATTTTATAGACAATTCGTCTATTAATTCAAAGTTTTTGATGGTCCAGAAAGCAACTACTTTAGAGTAACCACAGATTAAATATATAGGGAACGCTTCGACGGATCTTCAGAACCTTTACGACTGGAACGTTGCCAAGCATCATGAAGACCTACTTAATTCCCACAATGGAACATGCATCGCAAGCATGGACTCCGTGGATGAAAAAAGATATATTCTTGCATGACAGGATATATCATCGTGCAACTAAACTCGTGCGTGGTTTTCGAGACCTTACATACGAGGAAAGATTGAAAAAGCTAAAGCTCCCCAATCCTCTTCAACGTAGACTTCGAAGTGATGTTATCATTACTTACAAAATATTGAATACTCCAGATCATCCACTCAAACATTTGTTCAAATGCCGTGAATAAGGAATTACACGTAGCCACTCAGCGGCACTACAAATTCCCCATTCCCGTACTAACTGTCGCCGATATTTCTATTCGATACGTGTCTGTTTCCTGTGGAATGCCCTTCCCGAAGCAATTATCACCTCTCCCTGTATCCAAACATTCACTCGAACCTTGGACACTTATTTGTTACACAACGAATTGACGGTGCCTGTGTATTGACTCAGGGTAAGCATATTACTTGACTCCAGTGACATCGTATAATTGATTTTTTATACCTCTTATTGAACGCATATTTTCTATGATATGGTAATTGTGAAGCTTTGTGCTTTTTGTGACCATAAATTCTTGAATATTGAATCTTGAACACAAATGTTTTATCAATATGGAAAGTCAGCATGTGTATTCAGGTGCGAGGTTGGATTTGGTCAGGCTTGATGCGCAAATGATATTTGGGGGTAGAGAGTTCCATATAAAACAAACTCGGACAGCAAAGAAAAACTTTCGACAATTCGATCTGGAGTGTGGAATAATTAACTTGTATCCATGCGATCTGCTACCATGTGCTTCTTGCCGATGAAACAGGTGTTCAAGTGGGTGATCCACTGTATGCAGAATGTTGAACAGCAGGATCAAGTCACCCCTGAGACGACGGTACGAAAAGTCAAAGAATTTAGTGTTTCAATCCTCTCCTCGTATGGCCTGTTATATAGCCCGGTCACCAGTTTTGTAGCGCGGTGGTATACGCCTAAATCTGTCTTATCTTTGAGAGTCATTCATAATAAGCTGGGCATTTTGCCCCAATAAACGTTACTCGTATAGCTGCGCTAGCCAAGCTGCTACTTATTCATTCAGATACCTCCTTGACATATTCAAGATTCAAGAATTTATGGTCACAAAAAGCACATAGCTTCACAATTACCATATCATAGAAAATATGCGTTCAATAAGAGGTATAAAAAATCAATTATACGATGTCACTGGAGTCAAGTAATATGCTTACCCTGAGTCAATACACAGGCATCGTCAATTCGTTGTGTAACGAATAAGTTTCCAAGGTTCGAGTGAATGTTTGGATACAGGGAGAGGTGATAATTGCTTCGGGAAGGGCATTCCACAGTAAACAGACACGTACCGAATAGAAATATCGGCGACAATTAGTACGGGAATGGGGAATTTGTAGTGCCGCTAAGTGGCTACGTGTAATTCCTGATTCACGGTATTTGAACAAATGTTTGAGTGGATGATCTGGAGTATTCAATATTTTGTAAGTAATGATAACGTCACTTCGAAGTCTACGTTGAAGGTGAGTGGGGAGCTTTAGCTTTTTCAACCTTTCCTCGTATGTAAGGTCTCGAAAACCACGCACGAGTTTAGTTGCACGATGATATATCCTGTCAAGCAAGAATATGTGGGGTAGGAACTATTATTTGCCAGGCATTTTGTTTCTAATGCCGAGTCTTTTATCCTGTTCATTTAGTGTTTAATTAGGCTCTTAGGGTGACCATGATCATGAATTCGACGAATAACGTATTGATGAGCTCGCTGTTTGTCGATAGCATCGCTACGAGGATCATTTGGACGTATCTTACATCTGACTACAGTCCATGTTTCAGAGTCATAGATTCAAATAGATATATTCTTCTTCTGTACTGAATATACCGCCAAATGTTTAAGCTCGTTCTTATACGATGAGTAACATAAAATATTACGCCTAATTAATCGCACACAAAGGAAAATGCGAAGCGACCTTAACCTTTCGTGCAAAATGCTTGAAGGTATTTTCACACGCTGTAGACAAGCTGGTACAACGTCGAACCGCTAGCAAGACACGAGGTAACGGTTATATATGCGGAATATCCCAGAACTGTTACATACGTCCTTTATTCAGCTAACCTGTTTTTTATATTAAATCCAAACAGATGTTTTAAACGCAGCAAGCTAAGTATTATTTTAAACTTCACGATAGTATGTGCAAACTTATCCAACGTTGTCCCAGCAGATGGAAAAATATTACTCTACCTGCTCACAATAATTACGATTATTCCATTATATTTTGTCGCAGTTTTTATCAGGTGTCTATCATGAAACCAGTTTTTTAACCTTAGATCTTGTATCATTAAGCCATGAGTCTGCAGATGTCTTGAGTCAAGTCGGCACCAAGTAAGCTAGTAAAAAACTGACCTAAATCAAACCACATACTTATGCCATCAATCAGGAAATAGTTTTATAATTCAAGGTAGTCCCAAGATTGCTGGTATCAAAAAGCATTTAACTCAACACAAAGCACGTGAAATTTAAAAATAAATTATGAACAGAAGGTAAGACTGACGGTAAAATCAGATCTGGAAGTCTGTAAAGATACCAGAAACCACTGATTTGATAAGAAATAATCCAAGTTAGTCTTATATTTGTTCAAGATATTCAAGTGGGTAACGGTCCAGCTCAAAGTTCTCTAGGTCAAACACGCCCACAGAATACAAATATCGTTTAAAGTTTAAGTGGGAATGGGGTACCACCATCCAATAATCGCGAGCACTGGTGTTTAGGGTAGACAGCACTTATATGGGATGGCTCGATATATGGATTATTCTGTACAGGAGGATAAGGCTTCCACTACTTCGCCGATAAGGAAGTTGAACAAATTCTGATACATAGCTTGTTTTCCATATTACTTTATCCATGGTGGGTTCGATGTATTAATTCGATATCCTTCATGGGCAAGGAAATAAAGGATATACAACAAGTGAATACAGGTACATATTCAAGATCTGGGGAATACTAGGAAGAAAATTTCTAATATACTCGTTTGAGTGAGCGAATAACGTCTTAAAACTTGGTGTATGTAAACTTTGTATTGTGGTGTTCACCCCCAACCTTTACACTCCACGACAGGTTACCAAATGTTTGCTGTCATCAGGTGAAGACAGTAAGATGTGCTTCAGTAATCATTGAAGTTTATTCAGTTTCTAACATTGATGGACTTGTTCTTAACATCATAACAGTCTACATTTGTTCCCTTATACAGTACAAGCATGGGATTCCTCGTTGAAAAAGGATATTTATATGTTGGAATATCCACAGCGCAGATAGACTTTCTAATCATTTTTAAAAAAATGCGACTCAGAATTCGAAACATGCGTTCAGCTCAATACAGACGATGACTAAGGTCCCTACTTTAGATTTGGACAGTGATCATGCAAAAAACCCAGTCATGCAGACGTTTACTGTAGCTTTCTCAATACACAACCGCATGGTCTCCGGTTTAAACACTATCAACAGCATAGCAGTTTGAACTGCCGCAAATATAAATTTTCTGTCTGTACTGTACAGTTGACCAACTCAGGTGATACTATCCATATACCGTTGATGCTTTTAAAGAGCCACTCGGTGCCCACATGGAAAAGAATTATGTTTAGCAATATTTGAAGACTATTTTTACCCGTCTTACATTTTTGTGGGTCTTGTAAAGCATAGCATTTTTACCCCCATATCATCTATGAATAAATTTATGAGACATTTTGCTAATTAATGATGAGTAGTGGAGCATATCAAGAGATAAAAACCGCGGATTCAAGTTTAAAGCGTTATGCATTCCGTGAATAACCATGAGCTATTAAGAACTGTGTTTTTCCGGGTTCACTATTCCATAAAAGGACATTGAGAATCCCGGACAAGTTGTAAAATATTATTTGCTATCAGTCCTCGGATAGGGTATGCTTTGTCATAAATCGTTTTGCAATGGTCTCCCGTCTTGATGTTACATGGAACATAAACACTAAGAACTTAATTAATATTAATGTAGAGTCCTTGCAACGTGGGTGTATCAACTTTGTGAATATTTCGAAAGACTTTATACTTATGAGTAGTCCCAAATATAAATGTTTCTTAAGTTACAATTTAAATTATACTAAAGTAACGTGATGCTCACATGCCCCGCACTAACACACCACTACCGGTTTGTAGCTGTTTGCCGTCATCAGGTGGAGATAGTAAGATTAGGTTCTATTTAAATCATTCCATGATTGAACAAGCGATCACTTGTGCTATTTTGAAAAAAAGAATTAATTCTATTTTGTCAGAGGTGTGGGGCTGGTTTATCCGGTTGATTCAGTGAGAAAACGCGGGTACGCGCTGGACTCTCGTTTTTCGATGACCTCGGGAAACTCTTCAGCGAGTTAGTCCTCTGTTTCTACAAAATTTACTTCAAAAACTTTCTCGTATTCCAAACTGGTATTGTTCGATTTACGACCACATGGGCATCGATTGTTTAATATTTTTGAGGTTACAGTTCATGCACAGAATGCGAGATACCAACAAGAACTACTGCTTAATACGATGCTGTTTTACGGAAAAATCCTGTGACTATTTATCAATCAAAATATTGACCGACTTACGAATACTTTCCTGTGACGAGCGATAGTCTATAAGTTAGTTTGATTTCCTTGTTTAGATGGGGCTAAGTAAACGAAAACTTCCATCGCACTCAGACTGGACCTTAATCTGATGCGATGGTATGTGTACCTCTATGACCCACTGGTGGTGCTCTCCGGGCAACTTCAGAGCAACTCATACCAGGAAAGTCAACGGAGAGAGGTCAGACGAACACGATCTCAACTCAACCCGCTGCCTTGTGGGTCAAGCTTTTTAGTCAAAGGCTTTGATCGAGAACCTTAATTGTTCTCCTGTCTCGACATGGGCGACCTGGCAGTATTCCAGCCCGCATACAACCATGACTATAACTACAAAACTCAACTCCATAGTGCATCGGCTGTCACGCACAATAAACAGGGTCGCCTTACCTGCTGCATACAACAGGGCGGGTAAGCGAAAACAAGCTACTGCTGGCACTACTCTTCAAACTGTTTCTGTCCCTTCTCCTCCCCCATCCACTCTTAAAATCTCTCCGTCTGTCAATCCCAGCCTTTGAAAAGATAGCGATGAACATGTTGGAACATCCGCTATTTGCGTACCTACAGATCACTTCGCGAAACCACGGACCTCTGCTCACATCTCAACTGTGAATGTCAGAACCCTTCTATAGATAGTCCAGCAAGATTGGTTGGTTCTTACCTTAGATGGTCTAACTGTTGTCGCTGTTAGCCTCATTCGGTCGATGTCAACCACAGATGTACATCACAATCGCATGAATTTTCATGTTCTACAGCTTTTTGAATTACTGAACAGTCCGATTCGGGAGGAACAATCTCTCCCCCAGCGCTTGCAACGATAGTCAGAACTCGGTTGTATTGCATCAGTTGCACGCCGGCGGTGTGATGTGCGTTCAGCAGGCAAGAGTGTATCTGCTCCTCCCCAGCTTGCAGACGACGCTTTACATAATGCCTCCAACTCGCCGGGTCAACGCGAAGAGCTTTCATATCTCGTTTGCAAACGTCTTTGCGGTCTGCCCAATGGTCGACTTACAAATTGCAACTCACCATAGAGTAGATCTTTCGGAATACGACCATTTTTCATTCTGTAGAGCCACCGCCAAGCCACCGCAGGCGGCGCTGTCGTAATAGGGTGAACATGCTATGTAGACAAGCTTTTGAAAGCACTTCAGCATTAGTCACTCTGTCCATCCACGATATGTTCAAGATATGACGGACGCTTCGTAGATGGAAAGCATTCAGCTTTCGTTCGTGTCTTGCGCGGGTGGTCTAGGTTTCACTGCCGGTAAGTCAGCCCACAAGTTTAAGTGTGAAGAAAGTGTTGGTGTAGTGGTCAACACTTTCACTATCCACGAGGTTCGTGATATTTTATTTCACCACCGATTGCCCATTTGGGGAACTACACTGTAAAGCGTCACGTCCTAGCTGGGGAGGAGCAGATACAGCTCTTGGCTGCTGAACGCAGAGCGCGCCGAAGGCATTTAACTGTCACCGATCGACCGAGTACTGCCTATTGCTGCGGGAGAGATCGGTCCCCCCAAATCGGACTGGTTAGTCATTCGTACAGCTATAGAACACGAAAATTCATGCGATTGTGATGTACGTCCATGCGAAGGAGGCCAAAAACAACCCTGAGAAAGAAAGAGTAGGCAACATAGTCGGATCAATAGATAAGTAGCAAACAACCATTACATCGTGTCCCGTTAGTAAAACATTGTATAGGATGCGAGAGAGCCAATCTTTAGCTCTCTCACAGAACACTACCCTCCGGCCTGGGCAACCTGACAGTATCTTAGCCCACGTGCAGTCTCTGACTGTACGGCACTTTGCCTGGATCAGGCTTGTGCTTTCATACCTCCGGCATAACGCAACAGCAGGAAGCGCCGAGGAGACTAATGACAATAATCGCAACCTCCCATAGTATTCGACGCAGTCGACAGTTGCTTTGCCAAACAGCACGGATGTGTAATCGTGCAGTACTTTGTGCTGTGCGGCTAACACCACGCTAAATTGATTGGCCAGAAGTAGTGAGCTGCATGTTGAAACAGGCTGGGGGCTCACAACCATTTCCTGTTCTTTTTTCTTCCTCATATCTGTCTAGGCCTGGATAACCTGACAGTATCTTAGCCAACGTGCAGTCTCTGACTGTGCGGCACTTTGCCTGGATCAGGCTTGTGCTCTCATACCATATCATATATACCCAAAAAGCGTTATTGATCTCAGCGACAGGCTATCCACTGTGGAGGCAGTACCAAGCGCCGAATCCAAGTTGATGAAGAGCAAGTGTTACTTTTAACTTGTCTGAGGTCCACCACTGACGCGCAATCAGATGGGCAGCAAGTGGACACGAAATACTCATATGCTTCGACGGAATTCAAGAAGGGGACATCCCAACGCATGGCCCAACCCCAAAACGGCTACGAGCATGCTGCACTGACCGAAACTACCCCCCCCTAAGAACCGAAAAAAACAGCCAATGTGATTTATACAATTAAAGATTGCTACGGGAAAATTATGAAACAACACCACCAGGTATAGAATGAATGACACATACCAAACAGATACGAACAACAAATCACTATATACATGTTCCACGAATAAGCGGGGGAGGGGGCAGGCTTAAGCCTCTAAATCAGACAAGCTTGAGATCGTTTGAGGAGAGGAAACTTTTGGTGAATGAGGCAGCACCGGTTTCTCATCCTCCCCGGCATCAAGTGGCCGTTCTGATTCCGATGGTTTTGTACCAACGTCTGGTTGTTCCGGTGGCTGTGTGGACACATCTGCGGCGGTTGCTTTTGGGGTTTTCGGGGCTCTAGGTTTGTATTTACGTTTCGGGGGAGGAGGTTCCAGACTTGATCGAGGTGGGCGACCCCGCTTTCGCTTGACTCCCGATTCCAGATCCGTCGCAGTCACCGATTTCTTCTTTTTCCGTCTGGCCGTGGGTTTGTATTCTTCCTCATCCTCTTCCCCATCATCATCGTCAGAGGAATCTTCGTCTTCTTCATCTTTGAACTTCTTGGATTTCCTAGGACGTTTTGGAGTCTTCCGCTCGGGACTGGTCTTGTTTACCAGCGGTCTTGGTTCCAGACGTGTGACAGGTTTCCCGGTGCACATGGGACACTCCCATTGGCCCTCGGGAATGCTCTCCAAACCGACACAAAATGCATGATAGCCTCGATCGCATTTGTCACAGAACATCAGCTGGTCTTCGTAGCCGGGATCGGCACATTCGACACAGCGTTTGCATTCCATACACGACCAGGGATAACTGGAAAAGCACAGTCAGGGAGTAGGATAAGACAAGGTTAATGTCTACGAAAGATCGCCATTAATGGTTATTTTAAATACTCGGGTTTTTCGAAAGAACACGGAAGTCTAGGACGACCATCACTTCCAGAGTTGTGTCAATCTAAGCATTATGAAACAAAAGATGATCATTAGTCTGTCCTCATCATCGGAGACAGCATTACCAAAAGCTTAACTGCCATACAACCTGAAAAAGTAAAATCCTAAAATATGGGGAAGGGTGGGACTTAAATTGCTACGGCTTCTATAGAAGAGTAAGCACAAACAAACTGTGAAGAGGTGCCTACACCTCGAATGGAACATGCATTTAATCAAGTTTCGTGAACAAGTATAGCTGCATCAGCATGGCAGCTTCCTTGCGGCTATCACGGTCATACATCCTAACAAGCTTTCCTCGTCACTCCGCGTGACAACATACAAGGTTAAGCAAACACTCAAAGAAGATGCTGAGTGCAAGACCGCCCTTGAACACAGCCGTTGTATGCATGTATGCATGTGTGTGTATGAAAGCACAAGCCTGATCCAGGCAGTGCCGTACAGTCAAAGACTGCACGTGGGCTAAGATACTGTCAGGTTGCCCAGGCCTAGACAGATATGAGGGGGGAAATAGAAATGGTAGTGAGACTGCAGCGTGTTTCAGCATGCAGCTCACTACTGTTGGCCAATCAATTTAGCACGATGTTAGCCGCACAGCACATAACTACTGCACGATTGCAAGTACCTCGTGGTAAAATACCACGCAACCATCACGCGATAAAACCCAAGAATTGGAGAAGCGTAGGACCTGAAAAGAAACAGAACCTATAGAACATTAGGCAAGACACAGGAGTGAGGTGCGCAAACCTCGAATGGAACATGCACTCAATCAAGTTTCGTGAACGAGTAGAGCGACATCAGCACGAAAGCTTCCTTACATCTGCTGGGAGTGTTTGCTCAACCTTGTATGTGGAGTGATGAGAGCAAAGCTTGTTATGATGCATGACAGTGAAACCCGCAAGGAAGCTGCCTTGCTGATGTCGCTCTACTCGTTTACGAAACTTGTTTGAATGAATGTTCCATTCGATGTGTAGGCACCTCTTCCCAGTTTGTTTGTGTTCCCTCTTCTCTAGAATCCTTCCCCATCTTGTAGGATTTTACTTTTTTATGGTTGTATGGCAGCTAAGCATTCGATACGTGCTACCGCAGTAATGCTGTCTTTGAGGATGATGATGCTTTCACTGTTACGCAGCCTAACAAGCTTTCCACGCCAATTCACGTGACAACATGAAAAATTAATCAAACACTCCAAGAAGATGTCAGCAAGACCGCCTGTGAACGCGATTTTTACTCCTATCACTATGGATAAGGAGCTGCTGCGAATTCTGATCTGTTTGACCGTAACCTGGGAGACGGTTCACACCAACCGTAGCTAGTTTAACAGTCAAAGCCTTCATCTGCATGAGTCAAGTTGGAGTCTGGCCACCCTTACAACGACACCATTCCGAGCTAGGAGTGGGAAGCAAAACCCCGTTGGGAAAACGCAATACGTGGCCTAACCAGCGAAGTTTATGCATGTTATTCAAGTAACTCCAGTGAGACAATGATTATGGAAGGCAAGCAGACGTCATATTTCTTATTTTTACAATGTCAAGGTTCCAAAGGTTGTCATAGCCGGGGGGTGGCAGTGGGGATAAGCTCCCACTGTTTATAAAATGCTCCTATATGGCATGCGTCTCAAATAGCCTCTGACAACCAAGTCCAGCTTCTGGCCTGCACGAGTGGCTCCCCGAGCCCGGCGGAACTGCTTCTACCAACAGGAGAAGGGGCGAGGGCGAGTGACTGGCGCCTGAAAACCAGTTTGCTTCGGGCAGATGGAGATCGTTAGCCTGGGAGGGCATTTCATCTAAGGGAAGGAAAACCCTGATTTTAAAAACCTCCGCTGCCTTGCGGGATACCCGATCGCGGGAAAGACTTCGGAAGAAAACCCTGAGGAAAAACCTGGAACAGAGTCTGGTAGACCACCTCTTTCTGGCAACTCCCTGCTGCCTTGCAGATCGCGCTTGGTTGCGTAAAGGCTAGAGAAGCTGACTCGAACAAGCGCCGAGTGGTGCTGGGAACGCCGCTTTGTACCCAAATTCCCAAGAATCTTCTTTGAAGTCGACTCATCCTCCAGGAGGAGATAGTCGCACAAAAGTAACGTAAAAGTAAGAAGACGTCATATTTCTTATTTTTACAATGTAAGGTTTCACATCCATACAGTAAAATTGCGCGATCAGTTGTAATAAAGACTCTGCCATTGAGCATTAGTGACAAGCCACAAATGACTCATGATACGAAAAGCTACAGTGGCTTTAGACATACACAGCGGAGGCCAACCACAAGATATAGACCCACCGGTTAAAGCGCATCTATCTATCTATCAGTTCACCTGTTCCGCTGTATACAAAACAACCAAAAGTGACGTTGTCTGCAGGCGTTTGAACATGAGTATGACAATACGGCTGTGCGGCTAACATCGTGCGAATTGATTGCTCAACGGTAGTGAGCTGCATGCTGAAACACGCTGGAGTCTCACTACCATTTCTAGTTCCCTCACATCTGTCTAGGCCTGGGCAACCTGACAGTATCTTAGCCCACGTGCAGTCTCTGACGGTGCGGCACTTTGCCTGGATCAGACTTTTGACATGACAATACGAATACACCGGAGTGCGCAATACCACAGCCCGGGAAAATACATAAAAGACAACTCATTTCATACACTAAAAATTCGACTCAGATACTAGGACAACTCACCTCAACACGCCCGGGAGCATAACGTCGGAAATATCCAAACATTTTGGATGTCCGGTATGCCCGCACTCGGCGCAGCGAACCACTTGGCCAGCATTCTGTCGACAGATCATGCACTGGGCGGTTGCCACAGAGGAGTTCGGCTGATCCTCCTTGTTTAACACACCCGTATTCGCATCCAGAGGTGTTCCAGCCGCAGTCCTGTGTGAATGTTAGACGAAGATAACGCATGGAGGTAAATGAGGAATGTTGTTGTATGCGTTGCGGAACAGAAGTTTGGCGAACGGGAATGCTCCCGCAAATATGCAATTCAGCAGATTCCCAGTTTGCGTTAAAACGAAAGTGTGTGAGCGATATTTCAGATGATTATGGTTTGGCGAAGCATAGTAGGGACGTGACTATTATCTGTTTGGATGGGAATACGCTAGGCTAGTATCACGCATCGGCTGTCTAGGCTTGGGGGACCTGACAGTATTTTAGCCCTGGTGCAGTTTTTGAGTAAGCCACTCTGCCAGGATCAGGCTTGTGATTCCATACATTCGTACATACATCTGTCTAGGCCTGGGCAACTTGACAGTATCTTAGCCCACGTGCAGTCTCTGACTGTGCGGCACTTTGCCTGGATCAAGCTTGTGCTTTCATACCATATACCATATACTTCCGTTTAATACTCGATATTGATCACATTTATTGTTCATGTTGAAGTTTTATTATTGTACGGCTTGACGTGAAACACCGAAATAGATATTATTCGCTCTATTTATATATTTGACTAATAATTAACAAACAAAATTGAAAATAACAGGTAGACAGTCGTGTGATGGGAAGTTACGTAATCAACAAATGTGACATACGTTTACGCGACTATGGTTTTCTAACTGATGCATACGTGTGAGCGAGGTCAATGCATGAAGGGACACTGTAATTTCCGCAGGTAGTTATGTCCCGAGCATCACATAGCGTTCCAGTTATTCAACCGCATGCAGCTAACACCGTGCTAAATTGATTTGCCACCGGAAGTGAGCTGCATGCGAATACACGCTGGAGTCTCACTATCATTGCTAAATTTCTTTTCCATATTTGTCCAGAACTGGGCAACCTGACAGTATCTCAGTCCACGTACAGTTTTTGACTATGCGGCACTTTGCCTGGATTAGGCTTGTGATTTCGTACATACATACACAACAAGTGCAACATCTTAGACAGCGGGATTGAGGCCTAATTAGGACCTGTGGTACCTACATGCGTGGCTGATTTGGTAGCATCTACGCAACACAAACGTCAAGGCAGTTCGGTTGATCATCGCACGTGAATTCGGGTTTTAGGGACAGCCCAAAGCCTTCTTATAGGATTCATTTTGATTGATGATCACTACTTAGCAGGCCAATGGAGCCCACAATGGAGCCCACAGGGTTGGTGGTTATCTGCA